>JABSTQ010010529.1:0-112500 GCA_013358835.2 Ixodes persulcatus
TTTTTAATTGTGGTACTTGATTATATTGCAGGTTCCAGGAGAAAGATAAACTCATCCGACGGTCTTATTCTCTACAGAGGACGTCTTCTATTCTGCAGCTATCCAAGTACAGGTGGAGGACCTGTCGGTGGATGTTGGCGACGTCATCCATGGCTTCAGCCTCATGATCGGGATGTCTTGGACTTTTGATATTCAATATGCAACGGGGATCAAGTCCACCTTGGCTCTCTTTGAGCTCACAATCGGGCTGAAAGAAACACCACTGGAAAGGGTTGCCCTGAAGCTTCTTGGCAGGCTACAAGCTTTTACTAATTACTATTTTTTTATGCTTTTGACCCTTTGAAGTTTTTGATTTTACAATAAAACGTGGTTGACAATATCGTTGGCTGACATGACTGGCATAATTTTTTTAAATGTCTGGATTGTTTGTTTCTAGAAGTTTTCAGTTAAAATTTGAAGCGGGCACATTGCCCGTGAGTATTCTCTTATCTCTGAAACCTCCTCGAAGTGCCTCCTTAAGAAACTTGACACGCAAAGAATTCAGAACTCTCTCGTATGACGCCTGACCTCAGGAATCGCCCCTCCAGCACACCTGAACAAGCCAGCTAGCTGAGTTTCGGGGTCTGAAAAAGTACCCTCACTATTCGGAGCTCCGCGAGACCCATGGTGTACAAAAGCGACCCCAAAAGTGGGGAGTCGCGGAAACCCTCGGGGGTTGTGTATAGTGTCCGACGGCACTCGGAATTATGGGGATCACGCGAGTCTCTAGGTGCAAAAAAGGGCACCAAAAAGCACCCAATTTAGGGGGGATCAAGTGATTCCCTGAGAGTTATAAGCGGTACTAAATAATGCTTGAATTTACGGGTTTCATATGAGTACCTAGGTGTAACAAAAGGCGTCAAAAAGCACCCTATTCAGAAGGGATCCGTTGACTCCCTGAGAGTTGAAAGTGGTTTCAAATAATTCCTCTAATTAGGGGTGTCACATAAGTACTTGAATGTAACAGAGGGCGCCTAACAGCACCCGACGTAAGGGGTGTCGGTTGTGGCCCGTGGACTTTGAGAGAGGTGCTAAGTGATCCCGTATATTTGGGGAGTACTTGAAATCCCCCACTTGAGAGGATACCACAAACACCCCAGGGGAGTCACATATGGGACACGGTCTAACTCCCCTGAGGGGAGTACCCGTATACACCCTTTTTTCTTAGAGTGCACGTGACATCTATTTTGGCTTCAATCGGCCATTTCGGAGCCTAAACAGATACAGTGGAAAGGGTTACAGGGGTGCCACCCCCGTCTCCCCAGCGGACGCGCCGCGACATATCACCGAAGTTAAAATGCGCCTAGGTCGGGACGCGCTACCTGAAATCCCCGCTGAGGCATGGTTCTATAAAAACAATATTAATTGTGCTGCAAAACCTTGCAAACTAAAAATTTTAGAAAACATCACGCGCCCCCATTTTGTACTAAACTCCAATAAAAGTTACTACAAAAAGAGTTTTTAGAGCGCAGCTCTTAGGGGCCCGTTTCCGGCTTGAGCGGCGTCGCCGTCGCCGTCGGCGTCGCCATCGGCGTAACCGCGCGGTGCATTATGGGAAATGTCCCATAATGCACCGCGCGAGCCCCCACCCGGAGTCACGTGACCTCGGGGAGGGGGGGGGTCACGTGACCCCCCAATGACGTCATCATCACTGATGACGTCACAGGCATCCGCATCGTCATCGTCATCATCACTGATGACGTCATCAGTGACGTCACTGATCACGTCACCGGCATCCGCATCGTCATCGTCATCATCACTGGTGACGTCATCAGTGACATCACTGATGACGTCATCGGCATCGTCATCGTCACGTGACGTCACGTGACATTCCAAGGTCACGTGACACCCCCCCCCAGTACCCTTCCCTCCTCCTCCTCAAGAGCTGTGCTCTAATTCGGTGTTACAGGGAGTTGTAAACGGCTTTCACTTTTTCCGTTGGTTTTTACGTTTCTAGTAATGTTGAAACGAACGTATCCCGATTCAGTTACCAAAGCAGCCGTCCGGCGGCGCGTCGAGCGACTCCGGGCGAGTCGTGGTGAGTGAGGGGGGTACTGTTCGTGCATGCAGCGTCTATGAACAGTTCCGTAACTGAGTTAATCTAATAACGCTGGTGGCGGCGGCGGCTCCGGCGCGCCAGCTGTGCGCCGTGTGACGTCACTGCTCCTTGCGCTGCGCAGCACGGAGCACGGCTCATTATGCGATCCACGCGAAACTGCTCAACCTCGGCCATTGTAGCTCACACTACCAAAAAATTGGCGATTAAAATATAATTTCGGCGCTGAGATACACATTTACAACCAACCTTTCACTCGTCAATCATCTCACCAGCCAGTGAGAGATGTAAGTATCTTGTAAGCACGGAGCGTGGCTTAGCGGGCTGAGCTCTCTACCTTCTGCACCTAAATTGCGTCCAGCGGCGAGAATATTTCTCGAAAAAATAATTTGCATGGTAAAATGTTTTTGAGTATATCTGTCCCTTTAAAAAAATGTTTCATTGCAACACTAACATCTGTTGGGCTAGTTGGTTACACATGATCAGATAAAATTAGCGCAAACGACAAGGCGACAAGGCGATGATGGTTTGCGAGGCGCAAACCATCATCGCGCGCGGGAACACCTGCATCAGCGCCCCTTCGGTTACCCTTTCACCAAAAGAACTATACCCGTTTTCACCTCAAGAACCGAAGTAAAAAAAGTCCGGCTCTTCGCGGAGCATTACTAATTTGCCCTTTTACGAGGAGAATTATTATATATGTAGGTGCATTTTAGATAAGATATATGTTATCTAATCAAGACGTATACGTTTCAAACGTCAAAAAGATCGCTTCTTCCTCCGACAACCAAATCTTGTAAGAACTACTTCTCCCGGCGTATGAACAATGCGCAAAACGTCCTTTTTTCTTGAGGTGAAAACGAGTATACACTATCTTGAACTCCACCAGTAATGATCCTTACGCCGGAAGAAGTGTGTAGTGTACAGTAAGATAGAATTTTATCTTGTGTCTCACATTAGGTCTGACGAAGTGTTCAACATCTGAATGTTCTGGCTTATTTTCTGAGATTTTTTCTTATTTCTTCTTCCTTTAGTACAGCAACCAAAGGTAGTCACGATTTTGGTGTTTTTCTTCTTTTATCAAGACAACCTAGGGCGCAGTCGTATTTTTGATGGTTTTTCCTCTTCCTTTTATTGTTAATAATGCTTCACTTCCTTATTGTCTTTTTCTATTAAAACGTCAGTTGTGAGTAGCGCTCTGTCCTGTCCTACCTTTCTCTTCTCTTGTCGTTTGCGCTGATTTTATCTGATCATGTTTCATTGCAGCGTACCTTTAGAGGAGCACTGCAATGAAAAATATTTTTCTCTGAAAAAACATAAATGTGAGAGATATTTAAAAAAAAAATTACAAAGGAAAAAAATTTTGTTTGACCAATATTTACACCGTTAAACGAAATTTAGGTGGAGAAGGTGGAGGCTGCAGCCCGCTAAGACACCCCCCCCCCCCCCCCCCCCCGGTGCTAATAACGTGCTTACATCTCCCATTGGCTGGAGAGATGATTGACATGTGAAATGTTATCCGTAAAACTGAATCCACCTGCCATAATAGTATTTGAATTGGCAATCTTTTATGTTTGAGAAACAAATTATCTGGATAGAGTCATCGTTGTTTTCAAAAGTATATCCCAAGATTGTCTTCTCCGCGTCTGTAAAAAACGGTGATAAACGTGGCTGCCGGTATCTGCGGAGTACGTGCTCACGAGTTTGTCTATTTTAGGAGTGCGAGTCGTTTTTCGTTCACTGAAGTGTTCAGAGGAAGACCTGCTCAAAAGACGTAGTTTGCTAAAAACAATTATCGCAAGTACGCGCCTTCGAAAAAGCTGTGCGGGTGCTGGTTTTCGTAGCGGGACTGGCCTAAGCCTAGTGTCCCACGTCAACTATGTTGCTCAATCCGACTTTATTTGCACTTATACGCGTATTGATGCTGAATATAGACGCTAACTTCCGTGAAAGTGGCCCGCTGCTCTAGAAATTGTGCAACCGTCATAATTGCAAACATGGTTTCAATACCGAGAAGGTTGCTACACAGGTAAGAATTTGCGAGACATTTGCATGGTGGCAATCGGGCGTTCGGCTTGCATCAAGTAAGTAGATGTATGTTCCCGTCATTTCGCTTCGAAAGGATGCATGGTCGCCCTCAAGTTTTGAAGTGTACCTGGCCTGCCAGATCAAATATTGTAGACCATAATATAATGGCACCAAAACCTATATGTTTTGGCAGCATTCTTGAAATTACAGACACTGCAAACGGCAAGCTTGACTAATTTTGTGTTCTGTAGTTACTCACCACTGAAGCGGACGAATCGAAAACTGACGTTTGTCCAACCTAAAGGGGATTGCATGTTCACCGCTCTCTATGTTGTCATTTTCCAAACTAAAGTCGTAGAACTTTTTAGTGACATTTTCGAAATAGGTATCAATATGCATAATCAATTGAAAGTATTCTTGTACTTGGGGATACCTCTTTTTTGTAATTTTGAACTCTGTTCCTTTGATAAGTTTCTAAAAATTTGCCAAGTTCTTGCGTGGGACATATTTAAGATAATTTAACAACCTTTAAGTCACGAGAAAGCTCAAATAGGGTTATGTTCAATAAATACAAATTTAATATTATATGTACAAAAAAAATATAATTATATGGATTTGAATTTCAAAAAGTTAGCAAACCCAATTTGTTTTCTTGCTTTCGTTTTTTATTAGTAGCAAGGTATGATAGTGGCCTATAGAAAAATACATAATATATAGAATTTTGTTTAAATGACCGCATTTAGAGCTTGAACCTTGTGAGCACCCTTGCGGCTCCCCAGCCCAGTTGCCCGACTACGGGACACAGGTGGCGAACTTTCCCGCGCGGCAGAGTCAAGCCGGCCACGCGCGCACCGCCGGTGCTCCTTGGTTTTGTGTTAGTATTCTTCATCGTGTCGTCCATGTCCAATTAAATGTAGTTTCTTGTGGTTGAAGCCGCTGGCTCTCCTTGTTATTCCTCCGGGTCGGGTATGCCGCAAGGCAAACCGACCCCAACCTGTGTTCTATAAAACAGCAATCTTTGTTGTGGTGTAAAATGTAGTTTATTCCGCATTACGTAGTTTAATTTTTTTTCAATTTAAGCTTTCATACCAAGTAAAGTATAATATTAGGTTATTCGCTACATCCGGGCCAAACCTTTGGCCCTAATAGCACCTATGCGAAGACACAATCACAACAAAAGTCTGCTAATATTCAAGATTTAATTGCGGTCATACAAACAAAATGCTTCGCTTTTTTTGTAAGCCGCATTTATACCTTGTTACTAAAACAACGTGGAGCAGACGAACATGGTATGTATATACCATGTTCGTCTACATATACCATATGTAAAACATTAATTAATTCATATGTAATAAGTTGTCTTTTAAATATATTATATTGAATTTGTATTGAAAGAAAAGTTCAAAGTTTGAGCGTTCTGGAGATGTCAACTTCTATAAGATATCTTAAATTAGTTACACTTAAAAATGTGCCGAATTTCGCCAAAAATTATCAAAGGGACATGGTTAGGTAGTTTAAAATTTATATAAAAAAGTAAAAAAAGTTTACGTTTGTTCGGCATAATTATATATACTTAGAGAGCGTCACATCAGAGTCCTGCGTTATTTAGTGGAGTTACAGAATAGCGAGCAGTCAGACGTGCATTTCTTAGAGGTGGGAGAAACGTTTTCGCCTCTGCCGCTTCAGTATTCATTACCTAAGAAAACAAAACAATCCGGCAAACTTCGCATTTCCGCTTTCTTTCATTTTAGGAATGTTTTTTAAAAAATCTCTCAAAATTAAAAATTCAACCTTAGAATCGTGCATGAATTCAGATGAAAACGTGATTTCAGCCATCTGTAGTGACTCGCACGTTTTACCACTCGCAATTTTGTCATATCTCATACTAGAGCACTGCACGGGCCGGAATTTCTAGGCCCGGCCCGACCCGGCCCGGTAGAGACACGGCCCGGGCCCGGCCCGAGCCCGACAGAATTTTTAATTTCTAGGCCCGGCCCGACCCGGCCCGGTGGATACACGGCCCGGGCCCGGCCCGGGCCCGATAAAATGATATCGGGCACGGACGTCCATTTTTGATTGGACGGTTGGTAACACGGCAGGACGTAGGTCGATTCTATTGGTCATTTCGAACCTGGAAAGATTCTAGAAGAAAAGAAGAGAATCACAATCTCGCTAGTACATTGTCAAAAGGCTCCATGAAGAAAAAAATTATCTAGGGTACGTTAGCTTATCTTTGGTGGCATAGTAAGGCCCCCGCAGAAAGTAAAATGTCGAGGTCACGTTTTTTCTTCTTTTTGTAGTTTAAAAGCAAAGAAAAACGACAATCATTTCGTGCCCTCCGACCGGAGTGCCCTCGTTTTTTTGGAGGCTTTCTAACTGCGAGACTCCTTTTTGTTATTTTTTCCAAGGACACTGTAGTGACTTTTCCCTTCGCTTTTCTTGTTTTTAATTAACCTAAAAGATTAATGAGCAAACGTTTTGCTATCAACAATTTAGATTTTACGACAAAAGACTGACTGCCGAGGCACGGCCCGGGCCGGCCCGGGCCGGTGCGGCCCGAAAACTTTTTTGTTCAAGCCCGAGCCCGGCCCGGGCCCGAGAAAATACGTGCTACCCGGTCCGAGCCCGGCCCGCGGGCCGGGCCGGGCTCGGGCTTTCGGGCTGGCCCGGGCCCGTGCAGTGCTCTATCTCATACTACTGCACAAGGACACTTCTGTGACACTTTCAAAATAGATTCACTTATGATTAACTAATTAAAACAAATCTTAGGTTTAAGGTAACATTTATAATGTAGAACGTTGTTCATTTGTTAATTTTTGGAAACATTTCACAGCTTCTGAAGTGTGATCCATTTGAGATTTTTTAAACATGCGTTCATTCAATTTTGTGTACCGGATTTTATGTTGTGCATATAATATTAATCTTTTTTCAATAAAAAAGCTATATCTGAGCTTTTGGTGATGTCAACGTAATTCACATATCTTAATTAGGCCACTGGTAAGGATCCTTGTTAAATTTTGCCTAAAATCATCAAAGGAACAAAATTCAACTGTTTGTTTTATAATTCATGCCGAAATATTATATTTTTCAGTTCATTGAGCACAATGATACTTATTTAGAGTGTGTCAAAATTGAGTCCCAGCGCAGTACTTCGAGGGGAGACAAATACCGAGCGGTTAAACATACAATCTGCGACCGGTGGGAGAAACGTAAGTTTCGCCTCGGCTACTTCAATGGCAATAACTTGAGAACAAAAGTTTGCCAAGCTTTCCGTGTGCGTTGTCTTTCATTTCAAAAAGACTTACAAGACATATATTTCTCGGCCAAAATAAAAAAAAACAACCAAAAAAACGTGCCTAAAATGTGATGAAAACATCCCTCTGGAATTTGTATTTTGTTGATATTTTGTCTATTTATGGGCGTAACAAAGGCTCTAAATTTATAATCCAACGAGCTGCATGTTGCAAGATAGGTGAATCCAATATGGCGGCGTGCTTGATTTACGGGGGTCCGTCGAGGACATCGAGGAAACTGAGAGCATGGCTGCTTCGTTCGAGGAACAAAGAAAACAAACTACCTCCTGTCAAAAATATTCGTTACTCAAGAACTCCTAATAAACGATTGATATAGAATTAACACGTACAGACCTGTCAGGACTATTTCGTTATATAAATTGCTTTTGCTTCAAGAGAAGACAATTCTCATCTTAACTTATGAGTCGTATAGCGCACATACTGAACCTCTTTTTTTTTGTAAACATAAAGTAATAAAAATCAGATAATATTTTCAATATAAGCTAGCAACAATGTAAGTTGCATCACGTAAATTTCCAAATCATCAATTACGCCACATTTCCAAATTAACTGACAAAATATTGCACATAAAATGCGCAGTGCCGGATCTTTGAGAGTACCATACCACGAACCAGTTATGGGCTTTAGATGATTCAGCACAAACTTCCAACAGAATTGAATGTTTTCAGTAAAAAATGTGTCTGCATCGAAAATTTAAATAAGAAGACAATGCGTGAAATATGATCCCCCTCATAATATATTTCTCGGTGGGGCGCATAAATGTCCTTTTTTATGTTTCAAATAATATAATTATATCCCACTGACCAACCTGCCTGTACGGGGCAGGGGCTTCGTCAAACTGCACTTTTGCAGTTTTTTCTCCTGCCTCCATCGCCCATATTGTATTACGGGAGTAAATGAAATTAATTGAATTGAACAGCGTTCGCGGATAAAACGAACATTTGCCAGCAGTACTATACTGTCGCTGATGGAAAAGGCCCGACGAGTGTAAACAAAAATAAAGGTTTAATCGGTGAACTTATGCCAGAAACAGAAGGAAGAACAAGCGTCGAGAAAGCAGCAGGGAGCGTCGGTGGCGGCGGCAGCAGCAAGCGAAGGTCCGTCTGTGTGACAACTGGCTAGCGCGAGAGTGAATGTCACTCGTCGTTGGGAGAATCTGAGTGAGTCGGCACAACGGCGTTCTGCTCCTTATCTACTACACTGGGCTTCTCGAAGATTCGACCATGCAAGTTCGGGAGTGAGCTGGAGTGAGGCTGACTAGGCAAGGTCATTCGGGTCTCCCTCATCTTCTACACTCGGGGTAAGAGAAAACACGAATCTCCTAGATGTACGGAGAAGCGTTCCTTCTCGGTCGTGTACCTGGCATTACTTCCCCATTTAGAAGTGCATTACCCCGATGCAACGTGAAATAAATTAACACAAATTTAAACCAAATAACAGTAAACAGTAAACTCCGGGGTCGTCTGAACCATAAGTAGTCTTCAGTCCCATCCAGCATAGTACGGCTTGAGACGAACGACGTGCACTATTTCGAGTCATGGCTGGCGGCGTCCTAATGATCGGTTTCCGTCGGAAAGCGCATCATAGCTCCAGTCCCTAAGGCGGTAAATAAACTTGTAGCGCCATCCCACGGCGTCATCATCTTTCGAAGGCGGCGAGATAGCTTCCCACTCAAAAAGGAATAGTCTGCTCCGCTGTTGATGAGTGCCGTCATGTCGTAGCCGTCGGTGGTAACGTCGAGGTTATTTGACACAGTCGACCGTCGAGGAACCGTCGTTCCGATGCGTCTCGTTGCTACTCTAGGAGCATCTGACGTTTGGGGGGGATACTTGCGTCGTTCGTCCTCGGTAATACCGCCTCCTGGTATTACCGACTTAGTTTTCCCGGCGAAGCAGTGGAGAGAGGACTTCCCGGCGGGACCTTCGAAGAGGCGATGCAGGGCATCGCGCGGTGAAGACGAGCGAGCTCCTCGGAGCGAAGCGGGCGGAGGAGACCGTGGACGGTGACAATATACTTGTCGATACCTTGTGGGCGCTCACTGTACCATGGGCACGGGTCGTTCAGGTGGAACCCGCGCGGTCCAACTTGCCAGTATGGGCATCGGCTATAAATATGGTCGACCTCTCCGCACCGGTAGCATAGCGGGCGTCGGTCAGCCGTCCTGCAGACGTCCGTCTTCCATGGCTCGGACTGTTCTTGTCGGACGTACTGGGGCCGTTCCTCATGGCTTCAAGCATACTGGGTGGGTACAGGCGTGTCGCGTCGATAAGGCGCCGGTACTGACGGGCAACTGGTCGCGGTCGTCGGGTCATGGCGGCGTAGGTCAACGTCGGCTCCTCCGAGGCGGCCACGTGGACCGCTGGCCTCGTCGCGTGCGATCTCGGCGACCGAAAGTGAGGTCGGGCACTCAGCTGTAGGGAACAGCTTTCGGAGCTCCTCTCGAACGACGTCCCAGATGATGTCGCATATGTCCGATGTATAGTGGAGCCCAGGTAGCAGCTTGACAACGAGGATGCAGCGACGCCAGGCAGTCGCTGGTAGTGGGAAGCTTGTGCCTGGAGGGCACGTTAGATATTCGTGGCCTCCGTCCCGACTTTTTCAACTATCGCCGGTGGACTGTGCAAGACCCCCAAAAATGTTCTCTTTGACCCCTCGCATGAGGTGCCTGAGTCTCGTCGCTTCAGAAACTTGGGGATCCGCCCGGCTGCTGAGGCGAAGCACGTCCTCGACGAAGCTGACGACGCTCTTGTTGGGGCCTTGAACCCTTGTCTGAGGCAGCTCCTCAGCGCATTCTCGTCGCTGCTGGGTCACAAACGCTCGGCGGAGCACATTCTTGCATGTATCCCAGGTGGTGATCGTCTCTACAGGGAGAAGTAGACGTTCTAAAGGCATTGCTCAGGCGTCCACACCTTGTGCCGGGCCACTTGCTCGTACTGGTTGATCCATGGCTGAAAATAAAGGTTTAATCGGCGAACGTGTGCCACAAACTAAAGAAGGACAAACGTCGAGAAAGCTGCAGCGACAGACGGTGCTTCGGCGTGACAGCTGGCTATCGCGAGAGTAAATGTGCATCGTCGTCGGAAGATCCTGAGTGAGTCGGCACAACGGTGCTTGGCTCCTTATCTATTACGCTCGGCTTCTCGAAGATTTGACCTAGGATGTTCGGGAGTGGGCGAGGGCGAGGCTGACTATAGACCAACGTTACTATACTTCGTTTCAGCTTAGGTCCGAGCGCGGACGATGTTATGAGCCGAAGGGCCAACCAAACAGCGCAAAAAGCGCAACGTCATGGTATGCTCACTGCGCTTGATCGGACTAGCCGGCGGAGGAGCACGCACAGAGCAACGGCGAATACCGGCTGACCCTATCAACTGCAGAGGACACGCCATGACGTTGTGCCTCTTCGCTGTTTGATTGGCCCTTCGGCTCACAACATCGGCTGCGCTCGGACCAAAGCTGAAACGAAGTATAGATTACCTCAGTTGTGGAACTCCAGCGGAGGGGGGTACACCCCCTCACTCACCTCAATCCACCTAGAGTCATTCGAAGCGCCCTCTATATTTTCGTTTCATAACTGTGCATTCTAAAGAGCACAGCTGAAGCGCCAAATGGCGATTACAACGCCGCCATTTCTCCCGCAGCGGTCACTCTAGGAAGTGCAGGTGACATCTATTTTTGGCTTTAATCGGGTTACAGGGGTGCCACCCCCGTATCCCCAGCGGACGCGCCGCTGAATACCCCCACAGTTAAAATGCGCCTAGGTCGGGACGCGCTACCTGAAATCCCCGCTGAGGCGTGGTTGTATAAAAACAATATTAATGGTGCTGCAAATCCTTGAAAACTAAAAATTTTAGAAAACATCACCCGCCCCCATTTCGTACTAATCTCCAATAAAAGTTACTACAAAAAGAGTTTTTTTCGTTGGTTTTTACGTTTCTAGTGACGTTGAAACGAACGTATCCCGATTCAGTTACCAAAGGAGCCGTCCGGCGGCGCGTCGAGCGAATCTGGGCGAGTCGTGGTGAGTGAGGGGGGGGGGGGGGGGGGGGGGTACTGTTCGTGCATGCAGCGTCTATGAACAGTTCCGTAACTGAGTTAATCTAATAACGCCTCGCATCCTTATCTTTCACACTAGGGGTCAGAGTAAAGAAGAATCTTGTAGATGTACGGAGAAGCGTTCGTTATCAGTCATGCACGCGGCAATACTCGATATAGATCGCATAATTCGAAAACTGAAATACTATGATACTGAAACTCCAATCGAATAGACCGATCTCACCAGCAAGTTTGCTACCCCGCGGCTGCCGCTATGCGCATTGTGCGACCTTTAATCTCTGCGCAGTGAGACAGGCGTGGTCGCGGGTGGAAATACAGTGAAGATTTGGCCGACGGGGCCATCATCGCACGGACGGCGTTATCAGTGTTGTTTAATCAAAATGTTTAGTGTTTGTTGCTGTTTTTTTTTTTTTTGCTTCGTCGTTTTGGCGGGTTTCACGTGTTGCATCCCTGGCTGCAGAAAAAATAGGACAATACAAAATGGTGTCGTGTTTTATAGCTTTTCGAAGGACCGGCGGTTGAGAGAAGAATGGATCGCCAAAGTTTGCCGAGCAGTCAGTAAGAGACGGTAAATGAATCATTTGCTTGTTTGAGAACGCTTGGTAATGAACATTATGTGCGCGAAAATAAACTCACAAGGATTCGGACGGCCCTGCTTTTGAGAATGAATGACAAAACTGATAGAACCCGCGGAGTGACCCCCGTTTCGGAGGTGCCGTGCGATTGTGCTTGCCTCCGATCGTACTCCTCCCAATAACGCGCGAGATCTCGTGTTCTACGTTTACAGTTTTTCAAAGTTCGTGTCCGCGACTGGTCACAAAAAGCGAAATTATCAAGCTTTTATTTTTTTCATAGCCCTTGCTTTCTCGCCAAGTGCACGCGGGTAAGTGGTATAGACGTCTTAAACGTAAAGACCTAAGGACAAGGCTGGCGAGCTGGTACCAACAAATGCTTTAAAACCTGGGTCGAAGGTAGAAGCAGTGAACAGAAACATGACATAAAGCAACATCAGTGAAGCACATTTCCAATGTGAAAACTAATGCCTCGTTTACAAACACACCCCAGAAATTATTGCCGGAATAGAAAGCCTAAATAAGAACAATAAGAAATATATTGTAATACACGGAATTCACCGCGAAGCAGGAAGAACGTGATATTGCCGCGCGCCAAGTAGGCAGTGCGGCCGTGGCCGAACGGTTATCGCGCTTGTCTCCCACGCGAAAGGCCAGGGTTCGATTCCTGGGAGCGGCGCATCTTTTGTTTATTTCTGCAAACTAGTATTCTGGCATATTCGAGAAGCATGTTGCTTGTTCGAGGTCAAAATGTTCTACGCGTCGAACTTTCCACGCCGATTATTCCAGAAGCCCACGCATGTACAGTCAGCACGGAATGAAACCCGAACGCAGGAGCACGTGGCCATTGATACAGGCTGCTCCACCTGGAGGGCCCCTGAGAACTAATGAAAATGCGCCGGGGTGCGAGGGTGCGAGTCCTACTAAGATGAGCTCGGCCCTCGCGCAGTGCGTCTGGGAGTTCCGCGTTTCGTCGGTGGCGCGCTGTAAGCGCCGTCCCATTCGATGCAAAAAGCACTGTCACTCGCTTTGTGTATCGGATTCCCAGCGATATCTCTTCAGCACTGTCATTCATTATCGCTTTGTGTATCGCAAGGGCGAAATGAAAGTTGAAACACTTCGCGCACAGAAGACCCGTAGTGCTTGATGACGCGTCACCGGAACCACGCTGGGGCGCCGGTGAACAACGTGCTACGCGCGCTTTCTAAGAAATAGTGAAACGTCATAAACGCGAAATAAAATTGGGTTATTTGCACGACCATACGCTTTATGAAAAAAAAAAAATGCTGCAACAAACCGACGCGGATGCCTCGGTTTTTATGAACAATGGCCATGTTTTTGTGCGAGGTTATCAGTCGAATCTTAAAAAGCGAGGTATTGCTTGCTGACGCTCTCTTTGGTAACCACCGATATGCCAGGCGTATCAATTCCGGAGCGGAATAAATTCATCACCCAGTCAGAGCAGGGCCTATCGGAAAGAGCTATAGCCAGGTTAAGCGGCCGCCCGGTGTCGACCGGGCGACAGTGCGGCGACAGAAAAGCACCCTGAGTGACGGCGCTTACAGCGCGCCACCGGCGAAACGCGGAAGTCCTAGACGCCCCACGCGAGGGTTGAGGACATCTTAGTAGGACCCGGACCCTCGCACCCAGGTACATTTTCATTAGTTCTCAGGGGCCCTCCAGGTGGAGCAGCCTGTATCGATGGCCACGCGTTCCGGCGTTCGGGTTTCATTCCGTGCTGACTGTACATAAGGGGCTCCGCGTGGCGAGCCGCAGTCAGTTTCGCCCCAGCGTTCGACTCTGCTCTCACGCCGACCTCGACGCCCGCGACGCTCTGTTCTCTTCTGTTGTTATCGTTTTTCCTTTTTTTTATTTTTGGGCACAAGTTCGCCCCATTAAACGTTTAGTTTCTTCAGTTGTTATCGCCACATCAATTGCCGTTCGTGACATTTTGGTGGAGGTGCTGGGTATTGCAGTCTATGCCCGTAAAACGTACCCCTACGAAGACACGCCGGCCAAGTGACGTGCTCAGCCCCGGGAGGCTACCTTTCGCAGAAGACTCCAACACCCGAGCAAGCCACCGTACCGAAGGCCAGCTCCCGGAATTTGGACCCTTGCCAAAGAAGCGTACCGCGACGATGACTACTCCACCCGTCGTCATCCTGCCCGTTACTCCACGCACTCCGACGCCCTTCCATGGTGAAGCTCACGAAGACGTAGAGGACTGGCTGCAACATTACGAACGTGTAGCCCGCCACAACGGATGGACGGATGAGCACCGCCTCCAGAACCTCTACTTCGCGCTGGAAGGCACCGCGAGGCACTGGTTTGAGAACCACGAAGCCTCCTTTACTTCGTGGGAGCCATGCGCCGCCGAACTGAAGCGGACGTTCATCAACTACCACCGTCGGCAGCGAGCGGAGGATCTTCTTCGAACAAGGGTGCACGGCCCCACCGAAAGCGTGACAAGCTTTGTCGAAGATGTCCTGCGTCTAAGCGCCCGGGCCGATCCGGAAGCCACCGAGGAGAAGAAACTTCGTGCTCTAATGCGTGGCGTGAAGGGTGAAATTTTCGGAGGACTGGTCCGCAATCCCCCGACGACCGTCAATGGTTTTGTTACCGAAGCCACCAATATTGAGCGCGCCCTGACAGCCCGAGAAAGCCACTACCACCGAATCACCGACGCGCCTGCTGCTCCATCTGTCGCTGCTTCCCTTCTCGACCTGAACACCAGCGGTGTCGACAGCTTTCGGGAGATCGTGAAGTCGTCCGGGAAGAACTCCGCAAGATACTCCCCACTGCGGATCGCCCGACCTCACTGTTGCTCGCTGAGGTCGTCCGAGAGGAAGTTCACCGGGCCTTCCAACCTGAGGTTCCGATCAACACGACGACCCCAGAGGAACCGACTTTGAGCTACGCCGCCATGGCCCGACGACCGCCGCAAGCTAACCGCCAGGCCACGGCGCCACCCCGACGAGACCCTCCGATGCCGCAGTATCCTCGACGCCAGGAGGGACACGCCCAGGACGTCCGCCCGGAGCGACCCTCGCCGAGGAAGACCGACGTGTGGTGAACGGCCGACCGACGCCCGCTCTGCTACCACTGCGGGGAAGCCGACCACATCTACCGCGGCTGCCCCTACCGTCATCTTGGGCTGCGTGGTTTCCACCCGAACGACCCACGCCCGAGGTACGGCGAACGCCCTCGCGATATCGAGGAGTACCTCATCCGACGCTCGCCCTCACCAGTGCCGTCTCCCCGCCGTGAAGCCCGCTCCCCATCGCCACGACATTCCGCGTCCCCAGCGCCACGACCACGCCGAGAGACCCTGTCTCCCCTTCGTCGCCGGGAAAACTAAGTGCGGTAACGCCCGGAGGTGACGTTGCCGAAAACGACCGAAGCAAAGAGCCTCCAACAACGCCGGAGCACTCCCACTCTACCGACGCACCGCATCGCACCGACGCCCCTGCATCGGTGTCCAACAATCTAAACGTTATTATCGACGGCCACGACGCATCGTCACTCGTGGACACCGGAGCAGACTATTCAGTCTTGAGTGGGAGGCTCTCTCGCCGCCTTCGAAAAGTGACGACGCCGTGGGAGGGGCCGCAGATACGAACTGCTGGGGGACACCTCATCACACCAGTCGGGAGATGTACTGCTCACGTCGAGATCCGTGGTGAGACGTGCCCTGTCAAGTTCGTCGTTCTGCAAGACTGTGCGAAGGACGTTATCCTCGGAATGGACTTTCTCTGCGAGTATGGCGCCGTCATCGACCTGGGAACAAACCGGCTGACGCTACGAAAACCTGCTCCACCACCGGAGGAACACAAAGCGATGTCCTCCGCGGTCCGAGTCCTCGCAAACCACGTAAACTTACCACCGCGGTCAAGTGTTTTCGTACTCGTCGGGATCGATGAAGCTTCCTGTGGCGAAGTTCTTCTCGAGGGAAGCCTCCAATTGCTCCTGGGAAGAGGAATAGGCATCGCAAGAGGAGTAGCTGAACTTCAGGATGGGCGGACTTTGGTCCTCGTGACGAATTTCCGAAATGAAACGCAACACCTCACGAAAGGTGCAGCCGTGGGCCACATCGAGGAACTCCGAAACTCCGCCGAAATCACCGCGATTACTGACGAATTCTCGCCACGTCAGCAAGACAGTACGTCGCCAGCTCAGCTCATTGACTCTAAGCTTCCGGGCCCAAAACATGTGCAGCTGATTAACCTCCTCGCCGAATACCGCGACCGCTTTGCGACGTCGTCGAAGGTGCGCCAAACCGCCGTAGAGAAGCACCGCATCGTTACCGAGGACGACGCGCGCCCTGTGCATCGATCGCCGTACAGAGTCTCCTCTAAAGAAAGGGAGGTGATCCAGGAGCAAGTTCAAGAGATGCTGAACGACGACCTAATCCAACCTTCAAGCAGTCCGTGGGCGTCTCCAGTAGTGCTGGTTAAGAAGAAGGACGGAACGCTTAGGTTCTGCGTGGACTACCGGCAGCTGAACGCGGTGACGAAGAAAGACGTTTACCCACTCCCCCGCATTGACGACACTCTGGACCGGCTGCGCCACTCTCGATATTTCTCCTCGACGGACCTGAAGAGCTGCTACTGGCAGATCGAAGTCGACGAATGGGACCGAGAGAAGACAGCCTTCGTCACGCCGGATAGACTGTAAGAGTTCAAGGTGATGCCCTTCGGACTATGCACGGCTCCAGCAACTTTCCAGCGTGTCATGGACACAGTACTGGCAGGACTGAAGTGGCAGAGCTGTCTCGTCTACCTCGACGACGTCGTAGTCTTTTCCAGCGACTTCGACGAGCACTTGCAACGACTCCGAGCTGTTCTCCAAGCCATACGGACCGCCGGACTTACCCTGAAGCCGTCAAAGTGTCGCTTCGCCTATGATGAACTGAAGTTCCTAGGCCACGTGGTTAGTAACGAAGGCGTCCGTCCAGACCCCGAGAAGACTCGCGCCGTCGCGGCATTTCCAGCGCCGACAGACAAGAAGGCCGTGCAAAGATTCCTTGGACTTTGTGCCTACTATCGACGCTTCGTTCGGGATTTCGCAAGGATTTCCGCACCGCTCACAAAACTCACGAAGGATGCCGAGAAGTTCGAATGGGCCGAGGAGCAGCAGCAGGCATTTGACGAGCTGAAGCGAAGACTCCAGACTCCTCCTGTCCTTGGACACTTTGATCAGGATGCTGAAACCGAGATTCACACGGACGCCAGTAATGCAGGACTTGGAGCGGTACTAGTTCAAGTGCAAGAAGGCACCAAGCGAGTCATCGCCTACGCAAGTCGGACGCTGTCCAAATCGGAGAGAAATTACTCCACGACTGAAAAAGAATGTCTTGCGGTCGTATGGGCAATCACGAAGTTCCGCCCGTACCTGTACGGGAGCCCGTTCCGCGTAGTCACAGACCACCACTCGCTCTGCTGGCTTGCGAACCTCAAGGACCCGTCAGGACGCCTCGCTCGATGGAGCCTCCGACTACAAGAGTTCAACATGACTGTGGTTTACAAGTCGGGGCGCAAGCACAGCGACGCTGACTGCCTGTCCAGGGCCCCTGTCGAAACACCTTCCGGCAGCAGTGACGACGATGGCGACGAGTGCTTCCTAGGAGCAGTGAACACTGACGACATGGCACGACGCCAACGAGACGATCCGGAGCTGCGCGCCTTAATCGAGCACCTGGAAGGGCGCGGGAGTACCGTACCACGTGTTTTCTCACGAGCCCTGCCGACCTTTGCCATTCGACGAGGTGTACTCTACAAAGATAACTTCGGGGACAACAACTCGCCGTGGCTGCTGGTAATCCCGACCGACCTTCGGGAGGAGATCTTTCAAGCATGTCACGACGACCCGACGTCCGGACACCTCGGTTACAGCCGGACGCTGGCCCGTATTCGTGAAAAGTATTACTGGCCGAAGCTCCCCAAAACTGTCCACCTCTACACCCGATCATGCCACGAGTGCCAGCGACGCAAGAAACCGCCGACAAAGCCGGCAGGTCTCCTGGAGCCAATTGCCCCGCCAACTGCACCATTCCAGCAGATCGGAATGGATCTATTTGGTCCTTTCCCGCCGTCAACCCTGGGGAACCGTTGGATAATCGTTGCCACTGATTATCTCACGTGGTACGCAGAAACGAAAGCCCTTCCTTCGGGGACAGCTGTTGAAGTCGCCAAGTTTTTCATCGAGTCCATCGTACTTCGGCACGGCGCTCCCGAAGTTCTGATTACAGATCGCGGATCATCGTTCATGGCACAGCTGACCCACGAAATCCTCCGGCTCAGTCACACCAGCCATCGTGGTACCACTGCGTACCACCCGCAGACCAACGGGCTGACGGAGCGCCTCAACAAGATAATCGCCGACATGATCTCTATGTACGTCGACGTAGAGCACAAGACGTGGGACGAGGTGTTGCCCTACGTCACGTTCGCCTACAATACGGCGGTTCAAGAGACCACTGGGCTCACACCTTTCCAGGTGGTACATGGTCGGAAGGTAACGACCATGCTGGACACGATGCTGCCCCATGAGCCAGCTGACAATGAGAGCGACGACGCCCAGGTGGTTGCTCAACGGGCCGAAAAAGTCCGCCAGCTCGCCCGACTCCTGATTCAAGTCCAGCAACGCGTCGACGCGGGCCGCTACAACCTTCGTCGCAGGGATGTCCACTTCCAGCCCGGAGACAGGGTGTGGGTGTGGACGCCCATCCGTCGCCGCGGCCTCAGTGAGAAACTGCTTAAACGGTACTTTGGACCATACAAGGTACTTCGTCGCCTCGGGGAGCTGAACTACGAGGTGATGCCCGACGGAACAAGAACCTCATCACGCCGCCCACCACGACCTGAAGTCGTCCACGTCGTGCGCCTGAAGCCGTACTACGCTCGATAGGACTGTGGACCTTATGTGTTTCAAATGACTCTTTAGTTTGCCGTCTTTTTATATGCTTTGTTTTGTTTTGTGTTGCATCGGGCGATGCACTTTTTAAGGGGGGAGTAATGCCGCGCGCCAAGTAGGCAGCGCAGCCGTGGCCTAACGATTATCGCACTTGTCTCCCACGCGAAAGGCCAGGGTTTGATTCCTGGGAGCGGCGCATCTTTTGTTTATTTCTGCAAACTAGTATTCTGGCATATTCGAGAAGCATGTGACTTGTTCGAGGTTCGAATGTTCTACGCGTCGAACTATCCACGCCGATTATTCCAGAAGCCTACGCATGTACATAAGGGGCTCCGCGTGGCGAGCCGCAGTCAGTTTCGCCCCAGTGTTCGACTCTGCTCTCACGCCGACCTCGACGCCCGCGACGCTCTGTTCTCTTCTGCTGTAATCGTTTTTCCTTTTTTTATTTTTGGGCACAAGTTCGCCCCATTAAACGTTTAGTTTCTTCAGTTGTTATCGCCTCATCAATTGTCGTTCGTGACAATATGAATATCCACAAGGGCAAATGTTGCTCTGCATGTTTGTCAGCAAACCATCCAAATGTTTACGTTGCAAGAGCTTACACAAACTAAACGCTAGCCTTAACTTTAAAGGAGTACTGAAACCAGTGTTGCGGAGTTGCCACTCCGGAGTTGGAATGATTCCAGAATCATTCCGCATTTTCGCGACCCCGGAATGGAATGGGAATGGAATGGCAGCAACGTTGAGAGGAATGGAATGGGAATGGAATTAGATGCCTTTAGCCCGGAATGGAATGGGAATGAAATGGGCCCGGTTTTTTTTTTCTTTTTTTTATTTATTTATCATTATTTATTTACTTCTATATATTTTTTTTCTTGGGGGGGGGGGGTGATTCAGCTGTTCAGAAATAAAATGAATGCAAAAAGCAAGCGTCAAAGCAAAGAGCAGAGGGGGGAGGGGTGGGGGGTGGCGGTGGCGCCTTTCACGGACAAGCTGGCGACGGGCTTCACTGGTGTTATACGAGTGCGAAACAAGAAACCAAGCACCAAGCAAAAGAAACGAAGTGTGCGGCATAGAAAGAAACCGCCATGCACGGCTCCTCATAGTCCTTCTAATCTTTTTTTTTTTTTTTTTTTCGACGGCAAAGCACGTTTGCGCAAAGAATGAGATCTGGGAGCGGGGTGCGACTTATAACTCTTAGAGCTCTGATAACTCGTTGACTCCCGCGCCACCGAAAGATGATCCGTTATTGTTTTCTTATAGTTCGAGGAGCGTTGTTTAGCAGGTGGCCAACCCTTCTGCCTTCCACGTTCATTCGCGCGCACTCCTTTGAAGTGCGAAACCTGGGTTTGCTTCGGCATTAAAACAAAGCGAGGTTCACTTCTCTCTTCTCCACTTGCGCCTTGCTCCGACGCTTGTTTTTTTTATACTGAATTTTTACGTGTAAGTTCGCCTTTTACTTGGTCGTTTGTTCCGATTCTTGTTTTCTGTGTTATATTTTTTACATTCAGGTGGGTTAGGGTAACAAGCAAGCTAGCGGATTCCCGCTCATTTCCTTTGACTTTAGTCTCTGCATACCTTGTTTCACCTTGCGATGGACCGCTGCGGACGCTACGAGTCACCCCAGGCAATCCAGCACCATGAGCTTAGTAAAATCAGTGCTTTTTTGAGGCATTTAGCATTTTTTTGCAATTTTCTATGCGTCGATAATGTCAGCTTTCAGCTGCTTATGCCGGCAACACAACAAGGTTGGGCAGTATCGTATTTCAGCAATACCATTCCTATGTGTATGTCTATATCGCAATACATTTTTTCACCAGTATCTCTATTCCTGTATCAAATTCATGTGGAACAAAATACAATTTCGAACGCCTTTTTTTTCTTTTTTATTTCTGACGGCATTAGGATCAAGGAGACGTTGGTGCATTGTTACTACGCTGAGCAAGGTTCCTTCCGAGTTTCCAAATTATGTATCTCTTCTGACAAATGTTGCGTAGTCGAGACTTGAAACAGGTAGCGTGCACGGAGTTGAGTCGGAGCATCTTCTACGGCAGGTCCCTAGGTAGGGATTTCATGAGTCATTTTTTTTTACTGGAATTCAATGCCCGCTTCTAGTTAGAGCCTTGAGAAATAGGAAATCAAAGAAAGTGTTGCTTGTCCTGTGGCCGAGTAGCTGAGTCACAGTCCGCTGCAACACGAGTCTGGCGGTGGTTGACTTGAAATAGTAGGATGACTGACGCAGCAGTGAAATTCGACACATATTGGAATCCGTCTGCGCCTGTAATATTGCACTGCTCAAGGGTACGTCATCAGCCGACGTGAACGTGACCCGCTGCTCTGGTGATCTGATAACCAGGAAGGAGGCCAGACTTGGCCTCGCTGTGCCGACCCAGACTTCGTACACCTGCGACTCGTCTCGAGCGCGCTGTTTCTCGGGGAGCTCGCACTTGTGCCGGCCATCTCAGGTCGCAATCCACGAGGTCTCTGTTTGGATGATGCTAGGCGAAACTTGAGGACTGCCATTCATGCGTTGGAGGCGGAAGGTCGGCAGGAAGGACCGTCACAACAGAAATGCCACCGTATCGATTCTTCAACCGTAACAGAAGATGAGACATGTGCTCTAGGATGCTTCAGGCGGTCCACTATTCTCGAAAATTCCAAATGCAACTGCCTGCATGATCTTCAACGAGGTCACCTACAACGAAAGTACGTATTGGCCTTTCATACAGCAGCGTGCGGGGAAAGTTTCATGTTCAAGGCAACACCTACAGATTCAAGAATACTAGTTCATTCCATCGTGACGTCATGTGATCAGTGTTGACAGGGGCGCCCTTATTGGACAGGAGAGTGGTGATGTTATGAACTTATGATGGAATATATTTAGAGGTCGAAGTCTTTTCGGATCACTCGTGAGACAGACAGGATGACAGGGAAGGGACCGCGGACAATCCTTGATGGAACGTTTTCTTGAACCTGAAGGCTCCTCTCCGTCCGGAACCACTACCTTCAAGGTGAAGTGCCAAGCCTGCGGGATAGTAATTTTGGAATAAAAAATTCCACTTACTTAAAGCCTCATCTCAGTTGGCGTCTCAAAGAAATTTGAAAATTGTATTGCATTATCAGTATTTGTATTTCTGCCCTCCCTAAAATGTATTCACGTATTTGTATTTCCAAAGACTTATTGCCTCTTTTTAAAATGTATTTTCGATACGTATCGCGATGCATTTTGACAGATATATTTTAGTATCAGTATTTTAGTTACTATTTTCATCGGTCCCAGTATTTGTATTTCCAAATACATTTTAGTATTTCCGCCCAACCCTGCATCACAATGTATCTGTCAAGTGCCTTTTTTACGTTTAGGAATTAGAGGAATGGAATGGAACGATTCAGCCATTCCAGGAGTGGGAATGGGCCCAGTGTCCCCATTCCTAGGAGTTGAAAGGAATGGAATTATCGAAAACTCTAATTCCCCGGAATGGAATTGGAATGGAATGGGGGTGCCCATTCCGCAACACTGACTGAAACCACATTGTGGAGCTCATTCCTTTGCTTCAACATGAGCTAGCTAGCAATAGAACCTCAAAAACATCAATTCTTCGTTGGAAAACGCAACAAAAATTATTTTAAACGTAATTAAATGATAATAGAAAGCCACCTGGTCTTTGGCTATGAAGCTTCAATGGAATCTCTTGGCGGCATCGACCTCCCGACCGCGGCGCAATTATATAGGAAGTTCGTTCACTATACTTCGTTTCAGCTTAAGTCCAGACGCAGCCGATGCTATAAAGTAATGGGACCCATCAAACAGCTACAAAAGCGCGACGCACAAGGCATTGTTTTGTTTATTATAGGTTAAGATATAATAGAACATGTACAGAAACATGAAGAACACCATGATGGTGCGCTTTTGACGCTGTCTGATTGGTCCCGTCAGCTCCTGGCACCATCAACTTGTGGCACCGGCTTCGTCTGCAGCCTAAGGTGAAACGAATTATAGTACAAATGACCTAGTCCAGAACCTAATACCGAGGGTTTGGCGAAGAAAGCCAAAGCAGAATTGGCCACCTTGGATTCACTCCGCCAGCCAATCGCTTCCACTCTGTTTTTGACGTCACTGACGACAGGGCTTGATGAACTATATTTTTCAACATGGCGCGCGCTTCCTTCAACATCGTTTTCGCCAGGGGAACGACGACCCCTCGAAGTGACCTGCGTTTGCGTCGCAGAGCTGTGCCGGTATCCGCTTTTATGCGCATTAGTTTCTGTGCTACGATGTGAGAAATCAGCGATCGTCTCGCCGTCCAAATTAGTCGCCGTCGACGTGCTAAGTGCCCCGCCTGGACGATCGCGTAGGCTTCACTCGACGAGGCTGACGTAAGCGGTGCCGATGGCTTCTCTTTATTCGTTTAGTGTTCGCCATTGAGACAAGCGTGTTCCCAAAATCGTTACGACGTGAGCTTTTGTTCTGGTAGTCTGTTTTTGAGAATGTGAGACTCGTACAGTTGTTTTCTCTGTGCTCTTTGGCCCTGCTTGGACAATCGCGTAAGTTTCGCCCGTCGATACCAGCGCAAGCTTTCTCTACGCCGATGCCCTCCTTTCGTTCGTTTAGTGTTCGCCCTTGTGACAAGGAACGACGCGAAATCGTTGTATGTACGCGTTCTTCGCGGTCGCGTGACAATGCTGGAGTCACACCACTATCAATACGATACGCTGCGTGAAACACTTGAGTGACGCCACCGCCGTGCTGCCTTACCGGACACCGCCTGCTTCCCTGCTCGCTTTACTAAATAACGAATCCTTACTGTCGTGGCGCCTTGAAAGCGATATTTATTTATCTGTGAAGTTCGCGCCCTTGCCGAGTCTAGTTGTTGAACTCAGTCGGATGGTGCATCAGGTAAGCAGCAATGGCATCGTCCTACCAATGTCACACATCAAGGTGTCCTGCCGTCAACTTCGACAACATGATGTAGGAAATATTTCAGCATCTCCCGCCCGAAACCGACGCAGGTTATGTTGCCATAACTGCCATGTCGCTGAGTAGACGACATCACCTTTCGACAGGTTGTGGGAAGGTAGATGATGGATGAATACATTCATTCATAATCTCAGTGACCTCGGTCTCGTCAGTTTCGTGTTCCTGCCGTTCCGCTTGCTCCGCATGCGTTTGTCGTGGTATCGTTACCGTTGCAACAGTTCCCGGTGGGTTTTCTCGTCGAGTTTTCGGTGGGATGCCGCAACACTGTGTTGTAGAAGGCTGTGGGAACAGACTTGTGAATTTTGAGACGCCGGTACACAGGTTTCGCGATTCCGACCTTTCCCAGCTGGGCGCTTCCGGAAAGTGGTCGCCTGTGCTGCGTGCACCTTCGGGATAAGGACTACGCCAGTAGCAGTGTTGCGGAGTTGCCACTCCGGAGTTGGAATGATTCCGGAATCATTCCGCATTTTCGCGACCCCGGAATGGAATGGGAATGGAATGGCGGCAACGTTGAGGGGAATGGAATGGGAATGGAATTAGACGCCTTTTGCCCGGAATGGAATGGGAATAGAATGGGCCCGGTTCTTTATATTTTTATTTATTATATATATATATATATATATATATATATATTTTTTTTTTTGGGGGGGGGGGGGGGGTTACGTTTAGCTATACCGAGTCAGTTCTTCAGAAATAAAATGAATACAAAAACAAGCGTCAAAGCAAAGAGCAGAGGGGGGAGAAGAGGGGGGGGGGGTGTCGGCGGTGGCGCCTTTCACGGACGCGCTGGCGACGGGCTTCACTGGTGTTACACGAGAGCGAAACAAGACGCCAAGCACCAAGCTAAAGAAACGAAGGGTGCGGCATAGAAAGAAACCGCCATGCACGGCTCCTCATCGTCCTTCTTGTCTTGCTTTTTTTTTTTCGACGGCATGGAGAAAGCACTCGCGCGCAAAGACTGTGATCTGGGAGCGCGGGGCGACTCATAACTCGCAGAGCTCCGATCTCGCGCGCCGCCGAAAGATGATCAGTTATTGTTTTCTTATACATAGGTTGCACTGACGTAATTTGGTCCTCCTTTCTGGTGGCCGAACTTCCTCGAGCGTAGCCTTTACTGTGCATATTCTACGAGCAGTACACGAGCGTCGCGAGCGAGCAGAAACGAGTGAGCACAACTTCATTACACTTCGTTTCACTTTATCTGCGAGCGAAGCCAAAGCTAGAATCGCGAGACCAGCGCTTTTAGCGCTTCTCCCCAGCTCGCGCGCTCGAGCAAAGCCTGAAGGCACGGAGCTTTCGTGCTCGCGCTTCCAGCTCTGCCTTCGCTCGCACATAAGGTGAAACGAAGTATAAACAGCAGGTTTTGGCCACCAGAAAGGAGGAAGGATATGACGTCACGTGCAACCCATGTATAGTTCGAGGAGCGTTGTTTAGCAGGTGGCCGACACTGCTGCCTTCCACGCTCATTCGCGCGCACTCCTTTGAAGTGCAAAATCTGGGTTTGCTTCGGCATCAAAACAAAGCGAGATTCACTTCTCTCTTCTCTTGCGCTTTGCTCCGACGCTTGTTTTTCATACTGCATTTTTACGTGTAAGTCCGCCGTTTACTTGGTCTTAGTTCCGATGCTTGTTTTCTGTGTTATTTGTTTTACATTCAGGTGGGTTAGGGTTACAAGCAAGCTAGCGGATCCCCGTTCATTTCCTTTGACTTTAGTCTCTCCATACTTTGTTTCACCTTGCGATGGACCGCTGCGGACGCTACGAGTCACCCCAGGCAATCCAGCGCCATCAGCTAAGTAAAATCAGTGGTTTTTTGAGGCATTTAGCTATTTTTTTTGCATTGTCTATGCGTTTGATAATGTCAGCTTTCAACTGCTTATGCCGGCAACACAACAAGGTTGGGCAGTATCGTATTTCAGCAATACATTTCATATCTGTATTTCTGTATCGCAATACATTTCTTCACCAGTATCTCTATTCCTGTATCAAATACATATGTGGAATGTTTCTTTTTATCGCGATGCAATCAGGATGAAATGTATTTCGTTACATTTCTTGAGAAATACCCCCCCCCCCCCCTCCGAAAAAAAAAATACAAGTCCGAACGCCTTTTTGTTTGCTTTTTTTTTTATTTCCGAGGGCATTAGGGTCAAGGAGATGTTGGTGCATTGTTACTATGCTGAGCAAGGTTCCTTCCGATTTCACAAATTATTTTTTTCTTCTGAGAAATGTTGCGTAGTCGGGACTCAAAACAGGTAGTGTACCAGGAGTTGAGTCGGAGCATCTTCTACCGCAGGTCCCGAGGTAGGGATTGCAATGAGTCATTGTTTACTGGCATTCAATGCCCGCGTCTAGTTAGTTAGAGCCTTGAGAAATAGGAAATCAAAGGAAGTGTTGCTTGGCCTGTGGCCGAGTAGCTGAGTCACAGTCCGCTCAGCACGACTCTGGCGGTGGTTGACTTGAAATAGTAGGATGACTGAAGCAGTGAAATTCAACGCATATCCGAATGCGTCTGGGCCTGTAGTATTGCATTGCTCAAGGGTACGTCATCAGTCGACGTGAACGTGACCCGCTGCTCTGGTGATCCAATAACCCGGAACAAGGCAAGACTTGGCCTCCCTGTGCCGACCCAGACTTCGTACACATACACATGCGACTCGTCTCGAGCGCGCTGTTTCTCGGAGAGCTCGCACCTGGGCCGGCCATCTCAGGTCGCAATCCACGAAGTCTCTGTTTGGATGATGCTAGGCGAAACTTGAGGACTGCCATTCATGCGTTGGATTCGGAGGGTCAGCACAAAGGACCGTCACAACAGGGATGCCACTGTATCGATTTTTCAACCGTAAAAAAGTCCACTATTCTCAAAAATTCCAAATGCAACTGCCTACATGATCTTCAACGAGGTCACCTACAACGAAAGTACGTATTGTCCTTTCTTACAGAAGCGTGGGAAACGTTCCATGTTCAAGGCAACGCCTACAGATACAAGAGTACTAGTTCATTCCACCGTGACGTCATGTGATCAGTGTTGACAGGGGCGCCCTTATTGGACAGGGGAGTGGTGATGTTATGATGGAATATAATTAGAGGTCGAAGTCTTTTCGCATCACTCGTCAGACAGTCAGGGTGTCAGGGAATTCACCGCGGTCAATCCTTGATGGAACGTTTTTTGAACCCATTGAAGACTCTTCTCCGTCCGGAAACACTACCTTCAAGGCTAAGTACCAAGCCTGCGGGATAGTAATTTTGATATAAAAAAACTCCCACTTAATATTTAAAGCCTCATCTCAGCTGACGTCTCCAAGAAATTCGAAAAATGTATTGCGTTATCAGTATTTGTATTTCTGCCCTCCCTAAAATGTATTAATGTATTTGTATTTCCAAAGACTTTTTGCCTCTTTTTAAAATGAATTTCCGATACGTATCGCGATGCATTTTTACAGATATATTTGAGTATCAGTATTTAAGCTACTATTTTCATCTGCCCCAGTATTTGTATTTCCAAGTACATTTTTTAGTATTTCTGCCCGACCCTGCAACACAATGTAGATATCAAGTGCCTTTTTTACGTTTAGGAATTAGAGGAATGGAATGGAACGATTCAGCCATTCCAGGAGTGGGAATGTTCCCAGTGTCCCCACTCCTAGGAGTTGAAAGGAATTGAATTATCAAAAACTCTAATTCCCGGAATGGAATTGGAATGGAATGGGGGTGCCCATTCCGCAACACTTGTCAGTAGTGCCTGTGCAGAGTGTAAATTGACCAAACATGTTCGATCGGTTGAACCCAGGAGTTCTTTCTAGTGTATTCTGCACACCGAAGCAGCTCGCTATTGGAAAGGTGCATGGTTGGTCATTATGTTGTTATAGCGCGCACGACACCAACACTCCGCCGACTCCGTAATCTCCCGGTGATACGTTGTTACAGACCTCGGGCACTCTTACTAAGCGAAGTAGTAACGTGTTGACGCCACCAAGCGTCAACTCTCATAATTACGGTACGCTTGGCCCTATAATCGGCGTCAACTATTTCGTGCTAAATTGTCAAGACCAGTGTTGTACGGAACGGCGTTCCAAGGAACGGCGTTCCTGGAACGCGTTCCTTTTAGAAGGAACGAAGGAACGCCGTCGTTCCATTTTGCATTGGTGGAACTGGAACGGGAACGCGTTACATTTTTACTGGAACGGAAAATGGAACGTCGTTCCTTCTTTTCGTCCAGTGGTGTATTTTTTTTTATTTCTAAGAAGAAAAAATTGGAATTCTAAAAGTATAAAAACAATATCTTTACGAAGAGCAGGATCTCGTTAACTTTTTGGTTAATTATCTTAGGGTTTATTTTGTGCGGTCTTCGCTTGGTAACAGTCGGGTGCAGGAGAGCTAGTGGACATCGATTCTTTTTTCAGTGTCCGAGACTGCGGTACAAAAAGCAAAACTTTTAAACGAAGAAAACTACAAAGAAAGAGTGAAGTTTCAAACTAAGCTTCTTTCTTTGCTTCCACGAATCCTTACACACTCAGAAATCTAAGGCCGACACAGCCATCACTGAACTTCAGGAAAGAGACCAACAGTCAAAACAAAAGAACAGGTTACGAGACATCGAACACACCCCTGTATCCCGAACATTGGACACTTAAAAGGTACACAAAACTTAACCTTTATTTATCCTCCCCTTGTCCCCCACCTTTAAACTGAACAACGAATTCCACCATTACAAAGAAGGACTTGTAGTTTTCAAGACTGATTTTCCAAAAGCCCTATCCTCTTCTTCACTTGCTCGTCTTTCGGACAGCAACACCGAGAAGAAACTGTTGTTAAAGGGAAACTGAAACAGTTTTGTATTTCAGGAAAATACCGAAATTGTCTTCATTTGGCCTCCAGGATCACGAAGATCGAAATTATTTTTCAAGTTGGTGCGCGAAGGCTGCAGAAATTAACATTCAAAATACCGCCGAAGCCCCCCTTCCCGGGGCGTGACGCCGTATTAGGAGTTTTCGGGATCTCCACTTTTGCACATCTTCTGAGCCTGTCAAAGATATGCACGCGAACTCTTGCTATTTTCACAAAAGGTCAAAACGAGACGTCACGACTTGTGTCAATGCAGGGGAATCTGCGATCTGGCATGCTTGCAATTGCACGTGCTGCCCACACCAGCGACACGCGCTTGGCGACACAATAGGTGAGCGGCGTTTGGCAACTTCCGGTTCCTTAGGAAATTTTGTTTCACCATTGACAAGTGACGACAATTAGCTGCAAGCCTGTGCAAGCATAATTCTGAAACCTCCAGACTGTAGTTTTTAGAACCATGCTTAGACAGGCTTGCAAATCATCGACGTCGCTTGTCAACAGCTAAACAAAATTCCCTAAGGAACCGGAAGTTGCCAAACGCCGCTCACCTATTCCCAAGCGCCAGGGAGCATGCTCCGAGTGTAGTTACACGCGCTGCACGTGCTGGCGTCAGCAGTAGTAGCTTTTCTAAAGCAAATGTCTAAAACAAATGGCATTTTCACGCGCGCTTGTCAACGCTTTATTTTGGTGTTTTACTTCGAATCTTTTATACGGGGAAGGCGAGCGCGTGTGGCGCGTGTCCATACATTCCCATCATTCTCCTTGATGCTTGGGTAATTTAGCAATAGGTCTATTAGGACGTCACGACTAGTCAGATGTTTTTCGTGTTCGGGGAAAACGAACGTAATATTCAGATTTACGGGACAAAAACACACCAGAATTCACCTCTAAAGGCTGAATTCTATGGAACGAATTATGTGACGAATAACTGGCGAACGCCGCCCGACGGCACGCTCGCTTTGCGCGCGACGTAGCAGCCACTGTGTTGATTCCACGCGCAGAGCAAAAGCCGCCGGGCAAAATTCGTCGGTTATTCGCAGCATATTCGTCCCATGGAGTTCAGCCTTAACTCGTTTTCTTCAAGAAGCGTTTCAGCTTCCCTTAAAGTTCGAACAAGGGACTTTGTTAGGTTGCTGTAAAACGCTCGTGCAATATGGCGTAACAGTATACATTTGGCTCGTCTGAATCGTCCACCACAAACATGAATACGGTTAAAAGCTGAGCATTTTAAACTTAAAAAAATAAAACCCTGCTTCCACTTGTTTTCTTCTCCTGGTGCTCTTCCATCACGGCATTCAAATTATCATGTTCCCATTTGATGGGATAGATAAAACAATCACCTCGATCTAACTATATATGGTAATCAGAAAAATACAAATGTAACGTATATGTAACGATACGTTCCATTTTTAAACTGTAACGGGAACGAGTTCCTTTTTCACATATGGAACTTGTAACGGGAACGCGTTCCAAAAATCAGAAGGAACGAGGAACTAGCTTGCGTTCCTTTTTTCTGAGGAACGTGTACAACACTGGTCAAAACCAGCGTAGCGTCCACAAGGCTGCAGTTCCGCGCTGCTGTGAAAGAACTTGGCTTTACCTTGCGTCTTACTTGCACGCGCTGGCGCAGCTAGCTTTGACAGAGTTAGAGTACTGTGGAATGGAGCACTGCACGGGCCGGAATTTCTAGGCCCGGCCCGACCCGGCCCGGTAGAGGCACGGCCCGGGCCCGGCCCGAGCCCGACAGAATATTTAATTTCTAGGCTCGGGTCGACCCGGCCCGGAAGAGAAACTGCCCGGGCCCGGCCCGGGCCCGGCAGAATTTTTAGACAGAAGCTTGAGCTCGGCCGGAGCCCTACATTTTTTCTTTTTAATATAAGCCTGAGTTTGATTCGAGCCCGCCAAATTATATACATGAGCCCGAAAAAGTTTGCAGGCTTTAACCTAAAAACTTTCTAAGCATAAAGCGAGCACATTTGATTTAAATATTTTTTAAACTTGAAACGAGTTTTTTTGACACGATAAATATCCTGACTTAGACAATGTATTAAGTATTTTCGAAAATATGGGCGAAATATGCTCTTCATAAGTAATTTTGAGAAAAAACAACAACAACAAAACTGGGCATTATTTTATTTATTGTATGCATTTCTTGAAGAAATATTGAATTTTTGATCGTTCAATTCATTTCATGGAGAACGTTCCTCGTTACACGTTTTTGTGAAGAAACAATCACAATCACGCCAGTGCATCTTCAAAAGGCTGTATGAGAATAAAATTATCTATGGCAGTTAGCTAATCTTTGGGGGCATAGTGAGGCCCCCGTGCACAAGGTGCAAAGTCAAGCTCACGTTTTTTTTTTTCCTTTTTTTAAGTTTGAAAAGCAGAGGAAAAGGCACTCATGTTGTTCCCTGCGACAGGAGTGCCCTTGTGTTCTTGACCGCACTTTCCCACTATGCTGCAGGAATCCATATGTTTCCTTTTATCCACGTGAAGGCCTTTCAAGTGCACGACGTCTTTTTGTTTTTCTTTTTTTTTTTTAACGGCGCCGTAGTGATTTTGCATTTCTCTTGTTTGTTTTCATTGAACCTCAAACGATCAATCAGCACACTTTTTTGTTATCAACAATTTAGAATTTGTTGCACACGACTGCCGAACCACGGCCCGGGCCGCCACGGCCCGGAAAGTTTTTTGTTCAAGCCCGGGCCCGGCGCGGGCCCTAGAAAATACGTGCTACCCGGCCCGAGCCCGGCCCGCGGGCCGGGCCGGGCTCGGGCCTTTGGGCTGGCCCGGGCCCGTGCAGTGCTCTACTGTGGAAGCTACATTAGCCTTGGTGATGTTGCACTAAATAGTTGACGCCGAGAATAAGGAGGCTGATGACATCGCGGGCAAGTCCCGGATGCGACGGATATCCCGAGATGCAACACACTCTTCGATAGCTGATATTGAAGCGCTCGCCAGCAGAGAATATTTAGAACGAAGAATACAGCCATCCGTTTGAAATTTAAGCTTGCGATTGTGATCAGCAGATATAAATTTGATCATGTTTAACTTATATCTGAACGTGAGAGGTATATTTTAAGTTTAGATTCAGTATCCTCTTAACAGTAATGCAATGCACATACAATGTATAGCTTATATCGCGATACCCTACCATCTTAGTTAACCTTTTACATTTCTTACCGAAAATTAACTGCAAATAATGTTTCCGGCGCTGGGAATCACTTTTGCTTTACAATATGAACCTGCAGTATAGCCCACCTTACGGGGGGGGGGGGGGGGTGCTTGCCACGATATTGTCTGCTTCCAGTGCACCTTCCAAGTTTGTTAAAAGCGATAATCCTTTTTTGGCATTTCGGATGGTCTTTGTAGGGAAATAAAGTGCTGGGGGTAAGGGAAAATGCATGATTTGGGATGAAAAGAGAAATAGGGTTGCCTTTTCATATAAATGCTTAAAAACTAAAAAGAAAAAAAAAACACTCGCCAGTTAAAAAAAAAAAAAATTGCCGTTTTGGATTTGTCGCGAAACTCCAAATTTCGAAGTCACAAACTCGAAACAAAGTCTACTTTCTGCAAATATGTTTGGTCAGACCATTGGGGGGCACAAGGTGTCAAGGAAAGGTCACTCTACTTTATTTTAAAGTGTCGGATCTTGTGAAGAGTGCATTTTACGTATATATTGTCAGGGTTAATTCTGGGCGGCTGGTCATTGTACTTATAATATGTACCATAAAAAAAAAAAAAAACCTTTGACGGTTTGTAGTCTGGACCATACTATTTGTGCATCTTAGAGGAAAAATGGGTTGTGTTTTTATAAACTTGAACGCTATGAACCCTTAGATTTTATAAGAAGGACGGGGTGGAGGAGCGGCTAACACGTCTGTATCACTCTTTTCATTTCTCCACTTCTTGCAGCCGCAGAATAGAGGGGTGGAGTGGTAAAATGGGATGAGAAGACAGCCAATTTTCCAGTGACTTCATCGAGGGATTGAGTGATATTGAAGTATCGACGTTTATTGAAGCAACACGTTGTTTGCAAATTTTGCCGGGAGGTAGTTTGTACTGCCAATGGCAAGGGCGCCAAGACAAAATCGAGCTGAAGACATCTATCTTTTTGCAGGCAAGTTCTTTTGAATTCAGGGAACCTTTATGACTGGAAAGTGGAAAGTTGGGCCAGTTGGTTCATGGTTCTTTAAATAAAAGCGCCGAATAAGACAAGGACGAAGAAGTGGAACGACACAAGGTATTGTTTGTATTTATTTCAAATTTTTTTAAAACCAAGGACACATCAAAATTAAGCTACGATTTTCGAAGAATTAAGAATCTAAAAGAAATAAACCGCGATTAACTCAAAACTTTATAGAACAAATAAATTGCGAAAAGCACTTACCAAATTTCATAGAACATAAACTCCGAAAACATTGAAGCTTAAATATAAGCATTGTCATTTGGTTGGCCACAAATTTCCCTCCTCCTTACCTACCGGCTTTCGAGAAAAAAATTATCGCTGCATCTACTGTACCTGTATATACATTCCCAGACACTTTTTGACAGTTTTTGTGAAAGTTTCTCACAACTACTCTGTTACATCAAAAATAATTGTATCTCAGTGACCGTATTTTGACCTTAAAGACATGTATCGCAGTATTTGTACTCTGGAATACTTTCTGGAATATCTTTGCCGAGTGGTAATCTATGCAAATACAACTCTGGTGTGTCCTTAGTGAACCCATGGCTCCGGCATAATAGGTTACACGAAGCGTTGGAATCAAGCTAAAAAAAAATCCCCTAGAAAAGCGCTCTTGTCTGTCTACTTCCTCATCCTTGTATTTTTTGCGCTTTTTCAGGTGATCATGAACCAACTGGCCCAAATTGCTACCTTAATGTAAAACAAAAAAAAAATCACAAGAGATCTAGTTGTAGTGCATCATGCAGTTTAAATTAGCTTTAATTTTTCATCAGTTCGAAGGAGTGCAGAAAAACCTCTTTCTGCATGCAGTTCACAAAACTCCTGGAAGCCCTCGTAACGAAAACAATATGTCTACCTATTTACCTACCCTCCACTTCCCGGAGTGGAGAACGTTTCTCAAGTAAGGATCCCCCATGTGATTTATCGAATGCTGGTGAGTGGGGCACTGACCTGCAGACCCAAATATGTATTTTTCGCATATGCTTCACTGTCTCGAGGATCCGGTTGGATGTAACGATCACAGATTGATTGCCCCAAAAGTGACCATGTGCACTAATCTTTGCGACGTATGTTTTCAGACATATACTGCAGTATAAAGGAAACGCCAAGGAAATTGAACCATTGGGTTCTTCAGCACCATAGATCACTAAGGGTACTTTGATCCGAGTAGTCATAACCTTTGAACAAATATTGTTTTTGATAAGAGATTTTGTGTGAAGCCCGCACAGGAAAATGGTATGAAGATAGTTCTTCGAAATAATGAAAACATATCATTAAGTTAAAAATCATGACGTAGAATTACCAATTTCTTGTGGTGCTTCAACTATAATTATACGCATATATATGTTTTTGTTGAAGCTATTATACTGGAATCTGAGGCTCACAGTGGTCACTGTAAGAGCTGCATCTAAATGTTCATTAAAAAACGCAACAAAAATCAAATAATATTTAAATTTTATAATATACATAGAAGTGGGGCGTAGACGGGGGAAAAGTTCCAAGAGAACGAAAAGTAACCTTCTTGAGAAGAAAAGAAATGCATAAAAATCTAACATGTATCCCTGTTTTTTGAGCGTCAAAGCAGTATTATTTTTTAACCAGTTTTTCTTTTTTATTTATTTTATTTCTCTCCAAACAAGGGGAGAAAGGGAGGTAGAGAAAAAAGTTGCCATTGCAGCTTGACGAGGCCTCTACCTCCCTTTACAGTACAGCGCAAAACAGGACATCTGCCAATGCACATGCAGAACCAAACAAATTCAAAATAAACACTTGTACCAGATTTAACACGATTGAAAAAAGAATACTAGTTACATCAAAAAAGGACATTTTCACATTATATTCCTCATTCATAAATGATATCACGCTCCACCAGGAGTTCTTTAACATTTCTCTTGAAAATCGAAAAGGAACACTGAAAGTTTACCTTTTCTTCAATTTTGTTTAGCAAGGAAAAAACTTGATAATCGAATTGTTGCTTGCCATAATTGGTTCTTACTTTGGGTTTTTTCCAGATATTTGTTCTCAGTGCATGATCTGAGCTAACATTCTTCGGAATTAGGTATAGCTTCTCTTTTTGGATAAGCTGAAGTAATTTAAAGTAATATATTTTATTAGCTTTTAGCATAGTGAATTTTTTAAACAGTGGGTCCGTACGCAAGTCTCGCCAGTTACCCTGAAAATTGTCGAGCATGCGAAGTATTCGTTTTTGAAGGACTATTATTTTATTATAGTTCGTCATAGTTGTGGTACCCCATACCAATGCACCGTATGATATTTTTTGAGTAACATAAAGAATAATATAATTCCTTTTTTAACCATCGAGGTAGTAGTTTATGAATTCTATATATGCCTCCTATTGATTTAGATAGTTCAGAACAAAGATTTTGTATATGCGTCGACCAGTTGAAATCTTCATTGAACCATATGCCTAGGAATTTTTGATCTTTGACCTGCTCTAAAGGCATCCCATCAAAATCAATAAATATAGAAGTTTTGTCTTGCTTCTAAATTGGACGAAATATTATGTATTTAGTTTTTTAGCATTAAGTTGTAATTTGTTACGCTTAAGCCAGTTAGCCAGCTTCTTCAAATATTCGTTGGCCAATATTTGTAATGTATCTTTAGACCCTGCTTTAAAGAACGCGTTCGTGTCATCTGCGTGCATAATTAGTTCTGGGGAATCCTGCATGTTTGTCATATCATTTACATAGATAAGAAATAACAGAGGGCCTAAAATGGATCCCTGCGGCACTCTGTGTCGTACTTCTAACTTATAAGAGTCTGATTTATCTAAATGCACATATTGATATCGATTCTTTAAATAAATTTCAATTAGTTTTAATGCCACGCCACGTATCCCATAATATTGAAGCTTAATCAGTAAGATATTGTGCTGTATTTTATCGAAAGCCTTTGTAAAGTACGAACTAAACTGCGAAATAGCTACGCAACGATGTGATTGACGACACGGTGTTAGTGTGCAGTTCTCTCTGGCCATTCATATTTAATGCGAATCTTGCTCAGGCATTCAAGCAAGCCAGCAATAAAATAAATATTCTTCTCAATTGAGGTAAATATTATATATTTTTTAAATCTGACCAAATAATATTTAAGTTTGATGTCATTTGTTTCAGCAAAAAGGTATCATGCTTTTTCAAGCAAGTTCAAGCGAGCAATCACTGCTGAATCCGACGTGCGCAAAGGGTGCACGGCCATAAAACCTGCTGCATCAGTGATTGCATTCATTTTTACTCACTATTGGCATTTCTTGTTGTCATGTGACATTTCAGTGATTACACTTGTAGCGACTATCACGGCCAAGAGTATCGAAAACGAAGCAGAGATGCTTCTGCAGCGCGAGGAACGAAACACAGCAGTTCCTCGTTCCTCGTTCCTTTCGTGCCAGTTCATACACTTTAATGAAAAACGCAGTTTTGCCGCAGTTAGAGGCATGAAGACTGGCTCTCAACGGTCTGTGATTAGAAGCAACCAAATTAAGGCGAAGTGCTTCATCTTAGAAGGGATAGTGTTTCAGGCTTACACCTGATAATATGATGAAGCTAAAATAGATGGTGTAAAGTATTTTTTTTTTTTTTTTTGCAGCATTTGTTATTTTTGAACTATAACCTCATCTATACTCACAAAGCCTGGCGGTTCGACGACGGAGCCATAGAGTACCCGGTCGCAGATTTGGAGCGCGAGGATCTTGTTGCACAGAGCATCAAAGAGCCATTTCTCGGGGAACCTGGACGTCCGCGCACAGCTTTTGCAGCTGTGAGGACCCGAAATACACCTGTTGGCTCGGGAGAAGTGTGTTTCCGCTGCTCGCCGCAGCGGGGCGACAGTCGCGTGGCTCTCCTCTCATCCGTCGTCTGCCGCTCCACCTTCTTTATTTCCGCGGCCGTTTCTCGTGGCGATCTGCCAGGCTTTGTCAGTATATTCGCGACTCCAGCAAAACGCACGCCACCAAGCGGGAAAACCGGAAACCAGCCGGAACAGGTCGCTCTGCGCCTCTCCGCGTCTCTGGCGGCTTTCGCGAACACGTGTTGGCGGCGCGGTGGCGAACAATGTAATTTGACAAAGGCCCGAATATTTCTTAAGTTTGCCTGAGTGTTCATTGGTGTGGTGAAGCCTCAGTAGACTGTTTCCTTCTATCACGTGTTTGAAAGCCCGTTTACACAACACACGGTCGCGTGCTTTCGATTTCTTGGATGGGCAGGAATCACGGGAAAACGTTTTGATTTCTTGTCTGTCTCGAATCACATTCAAAGTGACGACTACTTGCTAATTGATACGTGGTTTCTTTATAAGAATGTAGAACAGTGGACTGTGGACGACAGACGAGGTATTTCACTGGAGGAAACACCAATGTTGCAGTCAAGTGAATTGGGATCGATAGCTGCTTTTCTTGAGTTTGGTTGTGTTCGATTAGCTTCAAGATCAGGGATTTTCCCAGGAATTTAAATTAGGGGGGGGGGTCTAAAATTTTAGGGGGGCGAAGAAGGGGGGGCATTGAGAATATAAAGGAGGCGTTGCAAATTAAAAGGGTGCCTTCAAAAAAACAAGGGGGGGGGGGGGGGCACATCACTGTTCAAGATTGAGCCAACCACGCCGGTCGGTCCGTTGGTTATTCATCTTGGCTGTTTTTCGCCGAAAAAGCCTCTGGACCACACCAAAGGAGTTGGATTGATTTTGCAATTACTTGATTCCGGAAAACCTGCTCGCTACATATGATTGATGAGGGAAATTGTCTGCTTTCAAAAGATGGGGGACGCGTCTCGCAAAGTTAGAAGCTGTCACGACATTATGATCTATCGCGCCTCCAATATTTATATTATACCGCCGTAAAAGCCAGCAGCAATATACGACTACAGTGCTCAGGTTTTCAAGTCAAGTTCAATGCAGAGGGGTTCTGCGTGGATCTCCGATGAAGACTCTCTTCAGTTTGTCCGCATTCGTCTCCGTGATGCCGGCTAGAACCATTTGGCTGGGTTTAAGTAGTATCTCCCTGTCTGTCAAATATACTTTTATTCAGCAGTTCACCTAATAGCGAATCAACAAAGCTCATATTTTAACCCGAAGAATATACAAAATCGCTCTAGTGGGACATAGTACGTAATATAATACATAACCCGCATATTCGTCAAAATGACTTCTCGACTCCATTGCTACTAAAACCTGAATTGAATTACGAGTATCAGCTACTTAGTTGGGCGCCAGCGGGTTAACATGCTCCTTGGCCCAAGAAGCGCTTGCTTCATTTTCGTAATTTTCCTGCAGCCTGTGTTGTTCACCGAGCAGACGACTGGAGCTGTTTCTTAAACGAGGATACGCACAACAGTTCCATTTCGCGGACAGATAAGTCGAGGGGTCGAGGCATGCGAGTTAGCTAAAAATTACTCTCGGTGGAACAACTCTGTAGTCATAGCCGCTTTCCTTAGCTGATAAAAACTGATTACAGGCTATTACCGTCTCTCCGGAGCCCGTAGTTTCGGTTTCGAACAAAATCTCCGAAACGAACGTTTGACATGAAAAGAACAAAAAAACACCGGGAAAACAGAACTATGCACTGCAAGTTTGTGTGCACCTGCTACACTTAACCGTCGCAGTTCAAATACCTATACAATTGGGCAATAAACGAATGCGCCACCCATTAAATTGAATGCGCCACCCGTTCAGGCGGCCCGGCCGAGCCGACGCGACCTGTTCTCAGCCGCCATGTTTGTTTGATCGTGGCACCCCCTATAGGTCGCTGGAGTTTCGAATAGGAGGCTATGCCTTAACCCACCAAAAAAGCTGCGGTGTCACCCGCATTTCCGTTTCAAAGTCAAAAAGTCGACTTATTTATCTGCTTGGGCCAAGAACAAAACAAAATAAGGTCAACTAATATTTTATACAATGATTTTGGATTTCATAAGCAATCAACAGAAATAATAATAAAATAAATATCGTATTAAAAAAAATATCGGCCTTAAATAATTCCAAATTTTAGGTTTTCTACGGGTATGGATCAAACAACAGGGCTGTTTAACTGGTTGACACAAGTATACAACAAAAAACGTCTACCGATTTTTTTATCTTGTGAATGCCAACATCATGAACCGCCGACACAGAAACTAAAGTAAAATAAAAAAAAAGAAAACTTTAAAAAAATTACCTGGAATATCTTAAAAGTTTAGAATTCAAGAAACTTCGGGGCACGATATAATAAACTTAACTATTACCTCAAAGGGCAACTCCGGTTGAAAGCGGAAGCAAAATAAATGAGTGGTGTCGCTTTAGTGACACAAAATATGATCACAGCCGAAATATTACGTCAAAGTGAAGCCGCTTACTCCAGTAAAACCGATTTTAAAGATGCGACCAGCTGCTCTTTATTAGGTGGAAAGCGAGATAGCTTTTAGTCAAGTAACATTGGGCGACGCGTACCGCAGCACCACTGTGATGTCACGTCGCCACCGTACAGCTGATATCAGCGTTTTCATTCCTTTCTAACAGATAGCTTTTGTCTTGCCGTAGATGCCGGGAACAAAAATGTGAGCAGTGAAATTTATACAATTTCACGCAATATCGAAAAAAAAAATATATATCTTGTAATTCAGGGACACAGACTGGGCTGAAAACAGCCATCATTCCAAATTTGGAAATATTCACCGGAGTTGCCCTTTAACGAACGGTATATCTTCAGATAGGCGGTTTGAAGCTACATACTGGTGGCTGTTTTATATTATTGTTCTTTTTTTATAATATTGTTCTTCATATTAATGCCCCCCCCCCCTCCCACATGTTTCTTTGAGTTCAAATAAAACCACACATAACTGTCACACGTTGCAAACGGCAATAAATAACCACGTTTCTCAAAACGCAAAACGAACTTGGCAGAATCCTGTTGGTGCATTAACATAAGTCACAAATACACAAAAGCTTATGAAGACTTTGCTGCCTTTGGAAAGCGAACTCTCGACGACGACGAAGAGAGGCAAAATGCCGAAATAACAGCCCAGTCAAAACTCTGCCTACTCCGCGATTTCTGGTTTGTATACAGTTGTGATTTAGGGTTCCTAAAATATTAATTGTAACGTCTTTGGGCTGTTAATAAACCAGAATATCGAATAATATTAAAATGAAAGGATATAACATTTTAAAGCATATCAATGTTATATTTGGTAAAAATATCCAAACAATTGGTTTGTATACGTATGAGCTGCTAAGAACAGCCGAACGCTAAAAGAGCAGTGCAACTCACTTGACTTCTCGTTGGGATAAACAACAAATGATACTTGTCGCATACGTGCGTCGGATGCGATGAGCATCCAGATGATAGATAAGATGCCAAAGAAAAGTTGTTGAACGGCTGAGTCTTAACCTCGAGCTAAATTATTGTTTCGTGATCACAGTTACCAAAGGTTTCAAGGCGAAAATTGCAATGTTCGAAGTTACTTGAACATAAAATCACAAACTATGAAATACAAAACAATCGTTTAAGTTATTAACTTCTGAAAAATGGTATACATTTTGTGAGTTTCCGGGATTTTCAACTTTTTGTTGGTTTATAGTTTTATTTTTGTTCCTTCAATAATTTAAGCAGAACTTTGAAACATACGAAAACGAAGCATAATGTACTATTCAAACTCACCATTCTCATCAGCCAAGGATCTTAGGATGTCGCAACATTCATAGTCAGAGTAAATGAGCACGTACTTTCTTCCACCTTCTGAATCTAAAGAAATATCTTAAAGTTATTACAACTTAGAATCTCCTTTATTTTTGTTATAATGTCAAGTAATTACGCAATATATATTTTAAATTACAAAGCAAATATGAAATACAAATTTTATGTATCTATTAATTTATTTTATTTATTTAGTTTTTCGCTTCCTGCAGCTCCAAAGAGAAATATCGCAGGGCCGTGGTAACTGTATATGATTATTTGACCGCAAATCAGTCTGTACGTTAATTGACACATATATAAACGTAAAAATACAAAAAAGACATGCACAGGCATTTTTAAATTTCACTTAAGGGAAAGGCAATTTATAGTATTGTAAACAAAACAATATTAGCGTTCGTTAAAAAAAAAACATAACGAATACAAGTTATTAGGGAGCATTGAGGCACTATTATTGGGTGGCTGATTCTATTTTTAATTTATACGGGGACAAGGGCATATAAAAACATCATTTTTCCGGTTGATTTATTTTTCCTTTCGCAGGCGGGATCCTATTTTTTTTTTAAATAAAATATGGCGGATACAGAAACCTACTTTAATTCGATGTTGTGTTGTTCGATTATAAGCTATGCTTTAGTTTTACGTGAAATCTGTTTCTACGATAGTAGCGTTGTATGGCAAACGTTTAAATAATCTCGTGTCCTTATTTTTACCGGCGTCTATAGACATTTTCATCTCATTAGTTTCCCGACCGACGTATAGTGGGTACTGGCGCACTAGCCGTCTTCGCCGCCGCCTCATTTTTTTGGTTTCGTGTTTCGGCACGCTCGCGGCTGTGTTGGCGTGTTACGTACTTGACTGAATTCTATGATACAATTGGGTCTCTTGTTGTACACGACCAACGATACAGTGATACTGGACCACTTTAAAAACTACGAAGTTATTTCGAGACTAAATTGGGGATGTTTTCACGAACAGCTTCATATGGTCATGCTCGTCGTTCGGACATGTTTGCGGCAAAAGTACTGAACTGGTGCAGGAGGATGAATGCCATTGTCTACAGCTGTACCTGCTGACACTAGTTTCCTTAAAAATAGACGAATAAAGATACCAATGCATGTATGCATGGTAAAAAAGTAGGTGAACAACCTGATTAATATGTTGAATCACGGAGAAGAAAGGAACTCGTAAGTTTCGTGCGCAGTGTTTAATTCTCGAGGACACCAACTTTTCATTAACATCGCCGACTAGAAAACCCACAAATTGAATGTAAAAAAAAATTGTATAAACTTGATTTTCTTAATAAAATTAAGGATTGGAGAGATGTTTTTATGGTTCATCATAGGCCGAGTAGAAAATATATTCACTATCGGCCCTGGTAAAGTACTCATTAACAAAATTCCAGAAGGTTGGCCTTTGAACGTAAATGCTTATTTGTTTTGCCGCTATTTTCCTTACGACGTATTCAGGATAACAGACGTCCGTTAGACCCGTCAAGTGAAGTATGAGATTTGTTTTCCGTAGAATTTGCTAAATTAAAATTTCAAAGGTGCAAAAGAAGTAACCCCCGGCAATTTTGGCTAAAACCGAATGAAGGGCATCACTTCATGCATCTGCGAAGACATTATTATCCGTTTGAACAGGTTCACATTTTACTTTCATCGGCATCAACAACGCTGCACTCGGGTGATTTCTTCGCAGACAGTTTCTTTTCGGCGTCACAGATACCTTACCTCAGGCGCTCACATGCTTCCTTGTACAAAATTCCCACCCGTTTGTATACCATTTTTATATATATATATATATATATATATATATATATATAAACAAACATATGCAGATGAATGAACCGTACTTAATCCAATGAATCAAAGAATCAAAGTTTTCAGGAACCCGCCGAAAGCCAAAAATTGGCGGAGCCAGGATTTGAACTCTGGGCCTCCCAATGTCCGGTCGGGTGTGCTAACCTCTACACCACTCCACCTTGACTTTCTGGCGTTTCCTATCTGTCTTATAAATGCACAAGAAACGAAATGTATCCAATCGGATACATATATATATATATATATATATATGTATATATATATATATGTATATATATATATATATATATATATATATATATATATATATATATATATATATATATATATATATATATATATATATATATACATATATATGTATATATATGTATATACATGTATATATACATATACATGTATATATTATATATATACATATATATAATATATACATATATATGTATATATATATATATATATATATATATATATATATATATATATATATATATATATATATATATATATATATATATATATTGCCGACATGGGACCGGGCACAATGACAAGTTTCTTGAAATTCATTGATAGACCGATCAAGCGAATGTTTATACCCTTAAAATATTTTCTCATGGAATCAAAAGCAACTGTTTCTATCTGATAGGAGGGCAGAGCACGATGTTTTCGAGAAACACATATAGTGTCTCACGTTGACTTCATTTGTCGCGTACTAAGATCTTAAATTCTCGATCATAAGTATAGACCCATATTGCGAATGTTCCATTACTATCACCAAACAAAAGCCCTGCGCTGTCAGAAGTAATTGGCCTCTCAACCCTCATTATATCTTAAAGGGGCCCTGCAATCATATTTAAGCGTCTGCCTTTTTTGCGGTTTCCACGTCCCTTGGGGTTCGGGAAAGCCAGCGGAGCGGGCACGGAGAGAGTAACTAAATATCAGTGCGTCATGTTTTAACCGGACGACGCGGAAACCTCCTCCGCCTAATGGTACGTTTACACTTGCGAATCCGATAGCGAATCCGCCCAGCTTTCGCCGCTGGGGCGAAACGCTGGGCGGAAAACGCGGCGGCGAGCCGAATAGGTCCAGGACCAACTTCTGCCGACGAACGAGGCGTTTCGCTGACCGGAAGTGACATTCTTGCGCAGCGCGACGCTGCCTACGTCACGACTTCCGGGAGCAGCAGCGCCCGGGAGAGTCAGCCGAGGTGGGAACTCTCGCGCCTTCTCGTCATATTTGACGGGATTTTACGAGAATAGCGGCCGCAGCCGGCGCCACCGCCGCCGCTCGAAGGAAGTAGATGTAAACACAATCCGCTCGTCGCCGCCGCCGCCCGGAGCGAATCCGCTCCCGCGGCAGCGGATTTCTTCTCAGGTGTAAACGTACCATAAGAGGGCAACCCGGGTTGCCGAAAGCGCGCGAAATGTGACGTCTTTGGTCCTGGGCTTACTACTGGTCAGAGCCGCTAAAAGCTTTTTTTTTTTTAGTCGAGATACAAAATATAAGTGTCGTGAACCGTTTCAATTATGTATGAAACTAGTTTTTGTTCAGTATTTTAGATCAGAAAAGAAACAAATGCCGTTTATAAAGTACGGAAACAAGAAATGGATGGATGGATGGATGGATGAATACGGCTGAGCCCTTTGGATCGGGCGGTAGCTTACGCCACCTAGCCATTTTGTCTTACCCTTTAAGCTTAGAATATTTAAATGTGAAAACTATATTCACTCCGTACTGAAAATAAAGTGAGGCTATAAATCCCCCTTGCCATCAGTTAATAAGAAAATGCCTAGTTTTCTCTCGCTTTCTGCCACCATTCACTTAATCTTTGCTTGGTAATTTCTACTGTCTTGAAATCCACTTTTCCTTCGCTTTCTCTAAAACCCAATGACCTTATTAAATCTATGTTGTCTTCGGTATGCATAGGGTGAAGCCCTTTACAGTAGAGTATCAAGTGCTCAGCCGTCTCGTCCTCCTCTCCACAAGCAGCGCACACTGTGTCCATTTCCTGGTACTTCGCTCTGTATGTTCTGGTTCGCAAAACACCTGTCCTTGCCTCAAACAACAATGAGCTTCACCTAGAATTGTCATAAATGCTTTCTTTGGCAATAACTGTTTTGTTTAATCTATAGCCTTCCAGAGCCTTCTTTGTCTGCATTCCCTCTAGCCACCGATCTCTTTCTGTGGCCTTAACTTTCTTCTTAACTGAGACCTGCTCTTCCGTAACCCCACTATAGCCTAAAAACTTTCCTCTTAATTTCCTAGTGCGCTGTCTCCATTTTGTGTCTATACTCCTCATGTATAAATAGCTGAAAACATTTCGTGCCCATTGCTCCCCACCCATTTGCCTCAACCGATCCTCAAATTCTATCTTGCTCACAGCTTCCCTGCCCTCAAATGACGCCCATCCCATGTCTCCTTGTACTCCCTGGTTTGGTGTTTTGCAATGTGCCCCCAAAGCCAGCCTACCTACTCCACGCTGTTTTATTTCTAGTCTTGCATGCACTTCGGATTTCATGCATAGCACTGCGTTTCCAAAAGTCAAGCCAGGCACCATGACCCCTTTCCAAATCTCTCTCACCACCTCATACCTGTTGTAATTCCAAAGTGCTCTATTTTTCATTACAGCCGCATTTCTGTTGCCCTTACCTATTATATACTTTTCATGCTCACTGAGATATTCTGCACCACCACATATCCATACTCCTAGATACTTGTATTTACTAGCTCTCTCAACTGTAATATTCTGTATCTTCAGTCTCTCAACATCATCATTGTTAAAAATCATGACTGCTGATTTTTCACTACTGAATTCTAAACCTAATTCCTCTCCTTCCCTACCACAGATGCTCATTAATTCCTGCAAATCTATCCTGTTGTTAGCCATTAGTACGATATCTTCCGCATATATCAGTCCCGGTAAGGATTGCTGAATTGTTTGGCCTAGCTTACTGTACGAAAGGTCAAATCCAAGCCCACTCTTCTCTAGTCTATCCTCCAATCCTCTCAGATACAACATAAACAGCAAAGGCGATAACGGGCACCCCTGCCTAAGGCCTCGTCCTATCTCTATTTTCCCCGTTGCCTTTCATTCCCATGTTATAATCACCTTATTATATTTGTAAATGTTCCTTAATATTGCTGTTAGTCCTTCATCTAGGTTTAAGCTCTCCACTATGTCCCACAGAGTTTTTTGGTTCACATTGTCATAGGCACCCTTGATATCCAGAAATGCCAGCCAGAGCTGTCTGTTTTCTTTTTGCGCTATTTCCATACACTGTGTTAGAGAAAATATATTGTCTTCCAACCTTCTTTGTTTCCGAAACCCGTTCTGCAACTCGCCCAGTATGCCCTCGCAATCTACCCATTCCTCCAGTCTGTTCTTTATAATCTGCATTACCAACCTGTAAATAACTGGTGTCACGGTTATGGGACGATAATTCCTAATGTCAGACTTATCTCCCTTTCCCTTATATATCTTACTCATCCTACTAAGCCTCCATTCATCTGGAATATTTCCTTTTGTTACCATAGTGCTCACTACCTCCCTTAGTTTTACCTTAGATGTAGGACCCAAATTCTTCACCAGCTTGATTGGGATACCATCTGTGCCTATCGACGTGCCACTAGGGACTCTTCGTTCCGCCTTTTCCCATTCTCTTTGTCCAAAATCCGCGATGTCAAAAGCTGGACTGATACTGCCTTCGGTTCTCCTATCTTCCACATGTACCCGTTCCCGAAATTTCTCCTCCATCACTGCTCCTATATATCGTATCGCATCATCTCCCTCTAATTGATCTCTCTGATGCGAGAGTATGAACCTCTGTCTAGCTTGCGTCGTTTCACCGAGTGAGTTCAAGTGCTCCCAAAACTTCTTGGCTGCGTTTCTATCTTTCTTGCTTACATTACTCATCCATTCTTCACCCTTTCTCTGAATTTTCGCATTGATCAAACTGGATGCCTCTCGGCGACATGTTATAAAAGTGTCCCATCTTCTTTTTACTTCCGTTTCCGACTCCCCACTACGCTTGGAATGCCTGTGTTCTCTAGAAGCTTCCTGACGTTTTTGTATCGCTTGCTTCACTTCTTCGTCCCACCAGCTTTTTGGTCTATGCCTTGTTGTATCCCTGCGGGCGTCCGGCTTCATCACCAAGTATCGGCGATCGGCGAGATGGACCGGCCACACCTTGCGCCCTCGTTTTCCCGAGGCATGAAAGAAAGGAACTGCCTCGGCTGCCCCGACAGAACTGGCAGCGCCGGGAAGTCTACTCATCTGGCGTAGTTTTGAACGTCCCGGACAAAGGACGCACCTGCAGCCTCAAGCTACCTGGGGGTAGCAAGACAACGAGAAAGAAAACGGTCTGGTGCAAGAGCGCGCGCAAGAGCGTGGTGTTCTTTTTCTCTTTTGCTGGAACTCGCAACCTCGATGAACGCTGCTGACGATCATCCGCCTAACCTGTACATAGGATGTAATTAAATCTGTACATACTGTACAGTTCGTTACCGCTGATCGGCTCCCAGTCTCCTGCCCCACTCCCGCTCCCGTGCCTGGCATGAGTCGACACACCACCAACCAGGGTCAAACGCTCGGTCCCAACAACTGGTAGGCAGCGGTGGAGATCGGGTCACATGCGTCGGACATCGGAGGTGGGTGGGTGTTCATTTTCGTTCGGAGGTTCGCCAAGTGTCGTTCCTTATAGCTAGGAATTTATCGGTGACATTTGGGTACCTAAGTGGCTACTGAAGAAGCGTGACATTAGACTACTTCTCAGTAGAGGGATATTCCGAGCGTGGGTGGCATTCACGGTAGACATGGAGTGGGCGAAATTGAAGAAACCGGAACTGATTCAGCTATCAGAGGAACTGGGATTAGAAGTAGTAAGAACCATAAAAAAAACAGCAACTCATTGATAAGATTCGGGCTTTAGATCTAGAAAATGAGGAGATCATTGAGAGCTGGGAAGAAGTAGAGAAGAGAAACCATGACCGAAAGAGGGAACTTGACTTGAAAGAAAAGGAACTCGAGCTTCGGAGACTCGAGTTGGAGCAGCGGCAGCTCGACAGCGGGCGGGCTAGCTCAGAGGGGTCAAGTCAAAGGAAGGTCGAGAGTTTCAAAATGTCTAAACTGATGCAGCCGTTCAAAGTAGGCGAGGACATTGGCCTCTTTTTGGTGAATTTTGAGCGTACCTGCGAAAAACTGGGTTTCAGACGCGAAACTTGGTCACAGAGACTGCTGACGCTCCTCCCGTGTGAAGCCGCGGACGTTGTCGCGCGTCTGAGCAAGGAGGACGCTGAAGTGTATGAGAAGGTGAAGGCGAGTCTGCTCCGAAAGTACCGCCTGACCACAGAGGCCTTTCGTCAGCGATTCCGTAGCATACGTAAGAAGCCCGAACAAGGATACCCGGAGCTCGCGTACGACCTGCGGGCAAACTTAATCGAGTGGCTAAAAAGCGCCGATGTGTACGGAGAGCACGATAAGGTAGTGCAATGCGTAGCCCTTGAGCAGTTCTACCGTTGCCTCCCTGACGCGGTGAGGTTCTGGCTTCAAGACAAGCCTGACGTGGACACCGTCGAGAGAGCGGGGGAGCTGCCCGAGGAATACGCTTCACGTAGAAAAGCTGGAGAGGAGCGTCCGCTCGAGAGGGAAGCCAGAGGGGAACCTAAGAAGCCCGACGGAACCGGCAAATGGCCTGCGGCAAAGGCCGGTAAACGTAATGGGGAAGGTAGGCAACCTGAACAAAAGCTTCCGAGCGAAGACGTCTCAAAAGAGTCGAGATCCAGTGAGAAGGGGAAACCCGAAAGAGAGAAGTCGTTTGAAAAGCGCAAACCGCCGGTGTGCTATAACTGCCAGGAGAGCGGGCACATCGCGGCGGGATGTCGGAAGCCAAAAGTGGTGTTTCACTACGTCGATGACGAGGAGAACCGGAGGCTTCTAGAGCCTTACGTACACGACTTAAGAGTCAATGGTAGCCCGTGCCGTGTTCTTCGCGACTGCGCAGCAACCATCGATGTCATGCACCCGTCTCTGGTTAGGCCAGATGACTACACGGGGGAATGTGCATGGATTAAGCAGGCAGTCGAAGATCAAAAGGTCTGCCTCCCCATTGCTCGCGTTAGTGTAGAAGGTCCCTTTGGGAAGCTGGAGACCGAGGCCGCGGTTTCCCGCAATCTGCCGCTCAGCTGCCCCTATTTGTTTTCAAACAAATCCGATCAGATGCTGCGGAAAAGGGGCCTAGTGTTTAGCGAAAGGAAGGTGCAGGCGCTAACGAGAGCCAGGGCGCGCCAAATAGCCGCGGAAGTGGTGTGTCGGAGTGAGGATGAAGTTCCACCGAGCTGTCAGTCAACTTCGGACGGGCCCTCTTCCTCCGACAATGCGGAGACCACTTCTACGGACAAAATGTAGTCAACGCGACACGGGAGCGCCGCCGGGGAAACCGGGAAACTCGCGAGAAGCGATACCGCGGCGGAGGTAGAAGAGGGAAAGATTGTGCCTGTCTGCGAAACGGAGGACGAGGGGGGACTCGTACTCTCCCCTTCGTCGCGTAGCTTTCATGCCTTGCTACAGGTTGACCGAGAGCTTCTCATTGAGCAACAACAGAGTGATCCGAGCCTTACAGTACTGCATGATACCGCCAAAGATGGCATAAGCAGACGGAACGTCTCGTATCAGATCAAGGCAGGGGTACTCTACCGCCATTACAAAGATCGTAAAGGCAGGGTTCTCGACCAACTGGTCGTGCCCCAGAAGTACCGCTCGGACCTCTTAGAGTTGTCTCATGGGAGCTCTTGGTCAGGTCACCTCGGCATTAAGAAAACGAACGACCGGCTGTTACAAGAGTACTACTGGCCAGGCTGCTTCCGCGACGCGGAAAACTTTGTACGGTCGTGCGACGCGTGTCAGCGTGTGGGGAAGCCGCACGAGAAGAACAAAGCACCGCTGAGACTAGTGCCGCTGATCACAGAGCCTTTTCGCCGCCTGGTCATAGATACGGTAGGTCCACTGCCAGTGAGCAAGTCAGGGTACAAGTATGTATTGACGCTACTTTGTCCCGCGACGAAGTTCCCAGAGGCATGTCCTCTGAAAGAGTTGAGTTCAGCCGAGATCGTGGACGCGCTGCTGTCTGTGTTTGCGAGGATTGGATTTCCCGCTGAAATCCAATCAGACCAGGGTAGTGTTTTCACTAGCGCCCTTCACGAACACATTTTTGGAGAAATGTGGCATTCGTGTTGTGCATAGCTCCGTGTACCACCCTCAATCAAACGCCGTAGAGAAATGGCATTCAGTTTTCAAACGAGTTCTGCGCGCGCTGTGCTTCGAGCAGAAAGTAGATTGGGAGGCGTGTCTTCCGGCAACCATGTTCGCATTGCGCACAGTGCCACATGAGGCCACGGGTTTCAGCCCGGCCGAGCTTGTGTATGGGCGTTCGCTGCGCTCGCCACTACGCATGTTGCGTGAGTCGTGGGAAGGCCAAGGGGAAGACCCGACTGTGGTGGAGTACGTGTTGAAGCTCTTAGATCGCATGCATAAGACACAGGAAGTAGTTGAGGCGAACATGCAGCGGGCGCAGGTGAAGGCGAAACTCTACTATGACAGGGGAGCCAGGGAGCGTAAGTTTGAAGTGGGAGACCAAGGGATGCTGCTGAGGGTTTCCAAGAAAAACAAGTTAGAGGAGCAGTGGGAAGGTCCAGCCAAAGTGCTGCAAAAGCTCTCTGAGACGAACTACGCTGTAAAGTCGGGTGGGACAAGAAAAAGGAGCAGGCTTTCCAGAGCCTAAAGAAGGCGCTCACCGAGCGGCCGGTGCTAAGAGCACCTGATTATGCTCAGCCATTCTTTGTGCAGTGCGATGCAAGTGACCGGGGCATGGGGGTTGTTCTGTGCCAAAAAGAAGGGTACGAAGAGCATCCCATTCTCTACGCGAGCCGCAAGCTGACAACACGGGAGGAGGCGTATAGCGCCTCCGAAAAGGAGTGTGCTTGACTAGTCTGGGCCGCACAAAAGTTGTCTTGTTACCTGGCGGGAGCTCCATTCAGCTTTGAGACGGACCACTGTCCCCTGACCTGGCTGCAGCAAATGTCGCCAAAAAACGGACGGCTGCTAAGGTGGAGCTTAGCACTTCAGGAGTTTAACTTCCGAGTAACATACAAGCGGGGGAAGCTGAACTCGAATGCAGACACTCTCAGTCGCATGTATTGAAAGGGGTTGTACAGACGCTATAAAGCCTTGGGAGATTTCTAGCAATTCTAGTGTTTTAGTGCTTTCTCGATGTCTTGTTTGGTGGGTCAGCCGCGCTCGGACGGCAGAATTTGATGACAGTGAGATTAATTAGGGTGATCTTTACTTGGCGAATTTCCGGGCGAGGTGAATGCTTGCTGATTTCTGTTGTGTGATGTTTTGTGATTCCGTGATTCATGCGCTGCTTGCATGTTTGAGAGGTGAAAAAGTAGCAGCGCTGATTCTGGGGCCTGGAGGACAGCAGCGAGCCATCGGCTTTCGGCAGAGCGGTTGCAGACCCCTCAACCTCAAGACCGTTTACCCGTCGGCGGAGGAGCTGTTGTATCCCTGCGGGCGTCCGGCTTCATCACCAAGTATCGGCGATCGGCGAGATGGACCGGCCACACCTTGCGCCCTCGTTTTCCCGAGGCATGAAAGAAAGGAACTGCCTCGGCTGCCCCGACAGAACTGGCAGCGCCGGGAAGTCTACTCATCTGGCGTAGTTTTGAACGTCCCGGACAAAGGACGCACCTGCAGCCTCGAGCTACCTGGGGGTAGCAAGACAACGAGAAAGAAAACGGTCTGGTGCAAGAGCGCGCGCAAGAGCGTGGTGTTCTTTTTCTCTTTTGCTGGAACTCGCAACCTCGATGAACGCTGCTGACGATCATCCGCCTAACCTGTACATAGGATGTAATTAAATCTGTACATACTGTACAGTTCGTTACCGCTGATCGGCTCCCAGTCTCCTGCCCCACTCCCGCTCCCGTGCCTGGCATGAGTCGACACACCACCAACCAGGGTCAAACGCTCGGTCCCAACAGCCTTCGCTTCCCCTTTCGTTTACTCTGAACTTTGTCTAGTTCCAGAACAAAAAGCCCAGTTAGGCTCTCATAGGCCCAATCTGTATACCGTTGCCCTGATACTGCTTCCTCTATTCTTTCAGCAACTATTTCCAACTCTTTGTCGCGGCAGGAAGTCTGCTTTGAATTATGTTGTCTAGTTTCAGCATTTACTTCTCTGGCAAAATTCAGCTTAATACGTTTATGATCACTACCAAGACTTTTGGAACCTTCTTCATCTATTTTCATTACTTGTAACTTACCATATATTTTGTGTGACATAAGTACGTAATCTATAGTTGAATGTAGATTGCCAGTTTCCCACGTTATGTGCCCGTCACACTTCTGACTGGTATTACATAAAACTAAGTCATGCTTTTCCACCAGTTCTAGTAATATGCTTCCAGTTGAGTCCGTATACCCATCCAGACCCTCGATATGGGCATTCATGTCTCCCATAATAATTATTTCAGAGCCTTCCCCTAGATCACTAATGTCTCTTGATATGCAATCAATCATTTTTCTGTTTTCCTCTTTGGCACCTTTCCCTGTCCATAAGTAAACAGCTCCAAGGAGTGTTGATTCCCCAGCGACTTTTCCTTTCAGCCACAAGTGTTCGGCGCACTCCTTTCTGATCTTTTGAAAGTTCATGTTCTTCTTAATAAATGCTCCAATTCCACCTCCCTTCCTTATTCCCTCCGTTCTGTTGCATTCTTCCCACACATAGTCAGGGTTGCAAGGTGGCTGCTCCATGTCTCTGAGATGTGTTTCCACAAACCCATACACCACTAAATCCTCCTTTCTTAGTTGCTCCTCTACCTCTTCCCATTTTAACCTATTTCTACCACCCTGCATGTTAATATATCCAATGTCTGATTGTGTTGTTTGTTTATACCTGTTCTTACGTTTTCTCCTCTTTTTAACCCTGGGTGCCTCTCCTGACTTTGTTGCGTTTTCAGTTAGTTCAGTACCCCCAGGGCCCTCGGTCCCCCCAAAAAAGCAGTCACCGTGCGGCCCATCCTATCCCCCACCCTGTAACCCGTGGCCTCACTGTAGTGAATGCCATCTGCAAAAGGGCGGGAGCCAGCCTCGTACACCTCCCTGTTTACTTTCATTACGTCGTACCGAAGCTGTCGACGCATACCCTTAATTACCCTGTTGGCTTCGACAACCCTCCTCTCCGTTACCCCGGACTGCCCCCGAACTTCTGGAATGGTGCACACAACCACGTGCACATTCTCAGACACGTCCCTCAGCTTACGCATTCCCACGTTTAGCTGCTTTCTGAGGTTCTGGCTCCTACCCTGGAGCACATCATTAAGCCCCGCGTGAACTATTACTAGGTTCCTTCCCTCCCGGTTATCCCACACCCCCTCACGTGCTGCGGTCATAGCATCCACCATACACTTCCCTGGCTGGACCTCTACGGTTACCCTCTGGTCTCCCTTCACCCTGTTCAGTACACCCCTCCAACCCGTGCTACGTTAGAGCTCCCCACTACCAGTACCCTAGATCCCCCTGGTACCTGCGCGCCCTTGTCCTGCGACTTATCTACTGTCACCTGACTGCCCGACGCCTGCTGCTCGAAGGCGCTATTGAGCTGAGGGACACTTAGCTCTCCAGCGTCGTCGAGCCCGTCGGTCAACAGGCTGGACTCCTGACAACCAGCGACCCCAGCCTGCGGACCGGCGGTTCGTCCCGCTAGAACTGACACTTCCTCCTTCCTTCCCTCGCTACTCTCACTCGCTCGAATTACCCCTTCCAGGCGCTCTACCCTACTATCACACTCCCTCTTACACTCCTCTAAACCCGCCTTCCATACTTCCCCCAGCTCTTCCACCTGCTTCTCGAGACCAACCCGCTGCTCCCTCTCATGATTAAGCTGCCTAGTCAGCTCCTCAACCTGGGCCTCGAGACCCACCCGCTTCTCTCCTTCTGCCTTAAGCTCGGCCTCAATCTCCCGAACTCTACCCTCCCATTCCCCAGTTACCTGCTGAAGCTTCACACAAAGCCGACACTCGAAACTCATCCCCTTCGTCTCCTCCAGACTCCCGAAACCGGTCTCCTCTAGGTAACACCACCGCCCACACCCCTCACACTGCACCAACTCGTCCCCACCCTTGTCCTGCCGACCCAAATCTAGACCCATATCTAAACCGTGAACAAACCGTCACTTCCCGCCAAAAATTCAAACAGCCTACGAAACTAACTTCGTAGTAGCCTCTACTAATCCCAACTGCTGCTGTTCAAACCTAACACTGCTATCGCATAGTCACTTCCTATTAACTCTCAAAAAGAGAGAGAAAAGAAGAAAAACTGGCACTTTGCTTCGGATGCTCGAGGAGAACCAGGAAACACGTCCGCTCACCGCAACGGCCACACACAACAGCCCGTCGACCCGTCGACATACCCGCCACCAAACGGCGGAAAAAACGGCGCATACTAGAAAGGGCTAGTGGGATGAGGCAATACCACCTAGAATACAAGGCCTGCGCATGACGTTTCGTTAGTAGATCCCCGACCGGCCCCAAACGGCAAACACCCCGAAGCTTGACGAGAGTAGGGGCCCCGCGGAGCGCTGGCGAAAAGTGATCCCAGCGTCCCTGGCAAGCTCGGCGCCTACGCTAGCAGACGAATTCTCCGCAACGCATTGGTTTTGCCTATTTCCGTGCGAGGTGACCAATGAAACAAAATCTTCACGGGTATTCCCTGCTTTGAATGTTAAAAAAAGGTGCCACCTCATAAGTGAAGGACATTTTCTTCGCGTGGGAAAGATGTTAGAGCTTTCAGGTTCCGATTTCGGGGCTCTCCTGAAGAAAACACTGTGTCACAACTTATGTAAGCGAGACAAAACACGAATGTACCTTCGCATTGTTTTCTGAAAAAAGGGCAATGTGCAAAAATTTTAGAACGGAGCTACGTTTCAACTTTACTGTTGTTATCAATCAATTTGTTTCGTTGTTCCAGTTCCCATTTCTCATGAATGTCTTGCTTATAACCGTTTTGTCGAATAGGCGAATAGGATTAAGAAGCAAAAGGCGATTTCGAACCACGTACGTTATTGCGATGTCAGTATGCTCTGGAAGAAGTGGATTGTACACATGCAAATCGGATGATATTACTGAAACTAATAAAAGCGGAGTTACAAGAAAAGCAGACTTCTTGCACGTCCAAAAGAGGAGGAGAAAATTTTATTGCACAAGGATGGCTCTATGGCCTAATGCTGGGGATGTGGAAGGGTAAAGGGTAGGGAACAGGACATCATATCCTGCCGGTTATCCCGGCTTCGCGTACAAACTCCCAGAGCGAGAGTAAAATCTGGCGGGCGTCGGTCTGTGGGGTAGTCCACGCCTCGAGGGAGTCAATGGTGGGACCTCTGTGCTTCGACCTTATCGGTTCTAGACCGGGGCAGTTCCACAGTAAATGCTGTAAACTTCAAAAGCGCTAACAAAGACGAGGACAAAAGTAGGAAGGCGAACAGGACGAGCGCTCGTCCTGTTCGCCTTCCTACTTTTGTCCTCGTCTTTGTTAGCGCTTTTGAAGTTTATGTCATGAACCAACTCGCCCGCTTCGCCACTTTAGTAAATGCTGCATCGTAGGGCGGGCTCCAGTGTCACACGTGCTGCATGTCACAATACAAGGGCTGGGGTCCGCAGGGGGCTCTTCCAGTTCGTCGTTCACCGGTGACTGGTTTTGGTGCTTCTTAGTGTAGGCACGCCATTTGGCCAAGACGTCCTCGGTTAGGGCGGCACCCGTTCTGGCCTTGTGGATGACCACTTGCGCGCCTCGAGGGAGCCCCTGGTGTAGGGGATGCTCGTTGTGTGATATCTGTGCTCGGAGCTCTCTGCGCCGTTTCAATTTGCGTCGGAGCTTTTCGGCCTCGGGGTCTGGTCGCGGTCTGGCGAGGCGAGGCGTGGCGGTGTCCTGCGAGCGGTTGGAAGTGATCTCGCTCGCCAGGTCGTGCGCAGCCTCGTTGCCTTGGTTGCCAGAGTGGCCCGGAACCCAAAGCACCTGGGTTTTTATATACCTTGTGTCCTGTAGTTGCTTGCAAAGCATCTTGACGTCGTAGGCCGCAGTTCCTCTTCGGGGTGCCCTGGACAACGCCTTAAGTGCTTCCAGCGAGTCCGTGTATATTGTAATCTTGCGAGTGTCATCTTTGAGTTCGGCCGCCCACGCGATGCCGTGGTAGACGGCGAGCGCCTCTAGCTCGGCCACTGAGGGGTCGGTCTCGTATCGGAGGTGCAGCGTCTGCGGTGAGTGGTGGAGGTTCGTCACCGCCAGGGCCGCTCGTCTGTTCTCGGGATTCCAGGATGCATCAGTGTAACCTGTAATTTCGTAGGGATCGTCTGATGGTTTGGCATTATCTGTAACTGTCCGGCGTTGCCTAATGTGGCGGAACTTGCTGGTCTTTCGAGGAACTGGTTTGGGGGCCAGAACGAGCACGTCTTCCCACGGCGCAAGGTGAGGTGGGATATCTACTGCAGGCGAAGTCTGCCCGTCATAGTCGAGCAACCTACGGCCTTGTTGAGTAAGTTCGCGGCTTTCGGCCGCACCCTTCTTCCGGTCTTGGATGATACTGTCAAGTGTTGGCAGTTCTGCATAACGGTATAGTTCTTCCACCCGTGTATGTCTGGGAAGCCCCGTGACAACTCGGAGCGCTTCGCGATAGAGGCTTTCCAGTTTGGCCCGTTGTGCTTTCGTCAAGTCGAAACAAGTCGCGCCGTAGCAGGCTCGCGATGTGAGCACAGACGTTACGAGCGTTCGGGCAACCTGCGTGCCAGCACCGCCGAACCGGTGTGAGATCCGCTTGATGAGGTGGACGAATCGTTTCCATACCGGGCCGAGCTGTTTGAGCCAGGTACCAGCACCTCCCTTCTCGTGGAGAGGCACGCCTAAGATGCGCACCCAGCCCTCCGGCGGACGCTGCAAGCGCACCCCCGCAAGAGAGAGGTCAATCTTGTTGCGTTCGGTGTCTGCCCCTCCGAGGATCAGATACTGGGTCTTCTCCGGGGAGGCCTTCATTCCTGTGGCTTCCAGATGTTCGGCTATAGTGTCCACGGCCCACTGAATAGCCTCCCTCGCCCGTTCGGTGGTTGGATGGTCGCAGGGTTCTGGCCAAATTGTGATGTCGTCCGCGTACATGGTCAACCGCACTTGGCCCCCGCGCACGAGTCGTTGCGCCAGTTCTCTCATCACCACATTGAAGAGGATGGGCGAGGGGATCGCGCCTTGCGGGACTCCCGTGTTGTTTTCGAATTGCTGGGGTGTTCTATTACCTTATCTTATTTCGAAGGTCCTGTGCTTGAAGAAAGACTTGACTATATTGAGCATCCTGGTGCCGGGGTAGGCCTCCTTCAGGGCTCCTAGCACGGCGTAGTGGCGTGCGGTGTCGAAGGCCTTCTTGAGGTCCACAGCGACAAGGATTCCAGGTTTCTTCTGCCTTCCTTTACGGGTGTTTGCAATTCTCCTGAGTAGGAATAGGCTGTCGTGTGTGCAGAGATTTGGTCTGAAGCCGGTCTGTCCCGGGTGAAAGTAGCTGTCGGCGACTTCTTCCAGGTAGTAGTTGAGTCGCGTCGCGCACATCCGTTCGAGCAGCTTGCGTACTGTGGGCGTGAGCGATATTGGACATAGGTGGGATATGTTGTCTGGCCGTTTACCCGGCTTCGGGATGGGTGTTACCACGGAGTGCTTCCACCATCCTGGGAGCTCGCCCTTGACCCAAATGTCGTTTATGTAATCTAGCAGCGTTTAAAGAAAAAAACAGGGGAGCGTCGTGGTGCAAAAAAAAAAAAAAAAAGTGATTTCGGTCACAATTCTGATTGTTAGCGCCCGGACAACTAAAGACGTCGCCTTCTACGATCAAAGTCGGCACCCTTTGGACCGCCGTCAGCAACTCTTTCCATTTTTCAAAGTCTACTTTATTTTCATTTTTGAGGACGAGCTATGACGTCGCGTTCTTTCTTCCTCCCGCTTTTATGTTGTTGTTTTTTTGTTTTTTTGTGTGTGTTTTTGTTTTGTTTACCTAACGTTCGAACCGTCGCGCATTTTGTTTCGCCTTGTTTGGATTAGTTTTTGCTCTCTTTTCTTCACTTCGGCGCTTACTACCGCCAGTCCGTCTGCTACGCTGTGCCCGCACATTTTGTCTGCATCTTTGTTGTTGTTTTCTTCTACTGTCGTCTGCGATAACCTCCTATTTTCCCCTTCGATTGAGTTTCTAATCCGAAATCTTCATATGTGCTTTTTGGTATTTATTAAATACATTAAAAAGTGCAAGCTCGTTATACATTTATATTCGAATTTTATTTGTCTACGCGGTCACGTCTGCTATGAGTCATAGTTGGTTTATCAACCGGCCGCCTTTGGGCATACACCAGCACATACTTGGAGATGGCAGGCATGTCATGTGCTGCCTACCACAGCAAAAACAAGTACTTGCGATGTGCTAGAAAATCCTTCTTCCGCTTCCCGAAGACCGAGCAAACGTGAGTAATTAAGTTGCGGCAGCATTCAAATTAAACTAAAGCAAACAACTGCAAAAAAAAAAAAGTGAAGCTCCTTTTTTATGCTGCTGCTTTCCATCTTCTTTTTTTTTTTTTTTCCATAAGCGTTGCAATGATCGTTTTTGTTGTAGGAGCGTTTTGCTGGGTGATTTGTATTTTTCTATCGACTGTTAACTTTGTTTTATTCGCCGTTGTTCGCTGTTTGTTCCCCATTTCTCTTTATTTTCGTCTGCAAAGTTCGGAAAATGTTTGCACGGTCATTTTCTCGTTACTTCTTTGTTTTTGTTATGCTGAAGCGGCTGGTGCGCTTCCTTAGGTAATCTTAACATTTTGTTTGTGCACGTTTTAATGATCACCTATTTTGGTAAGAAACTGTGACAACGCAGTCTGTAACGGATCAACAGTAACCTCTTACGACGTAGTTCGAGTAGCTAAACGCCTTTCTTCCGCTTCCCAGATGCGCTCCAAACTCGTGTGGTCCTCTGAGTGGCGCTTGGGACTGCTAAATTAACTGCTCTATCTTTGTTTATGCGAGCGTTGTTACTTGATTGTCGTTGCTGCTGCGATCAGTGGATTCCGCTTCACAAGCGGACTGACCGTAATGAATTGTTTCAGCTGTTAGGGTGACAAAACGGGGCTCGCAAAACGTCTGCTTAAGTAGACTCTAAGTCCTCTAGAGGCGTTCGTCGCCGCTCCCATGGGTTTTCGGAGGAACTAAGCCGCATTTACTGGCGGCCACAGCTGCGTGCGCGACTGCTTAGCGCGGGCTGATAATGAGCTGCCACAGTCCATTTGCAACGAGCATGCGACACCATCAAGATTGCCGGACTTAGCAATGTGAACTCGTTCTGAGCACAGCCACTGAAGCAGGTGATGGAGCAGAAGATGTAGCAGACGACGGTGCTCATCCGGGCTACCTAGGGGGCGCTGAGGGGATCTACTAGTGATGACGTTTAGAGGAGGAAACGCGCAGGCCTTGTGTTCTAGTTGGTATTGGATGAGGCCCCGACGAACGGCGAGGGTAGAAAAATCCCGGATGTACGCGGCGGCGCTGCGATCGTATACCGGCTCGAGGATCCGACCGGTTCCGAGCGTTCCGAAGGCCTTCGGCGCGGGCTTGGTTAGCGATTTGGCCATTTGGCGGTATGGCAGCGCGAAGTGGCTCCCGTTCTGAACTGATCTTTACCCCGTGTTTGCTGTCGTTTATGGCCAATGAAGTGTTATGCCGAATTAGTCTTTAATCGCGCAGCAAATGCAATGCGAGCCACCCTGGCCGCCCGCTTCATACAGCCTATCCAGAACAAGCTTTAGTGGCGCCCTCTCGAGCCGTCGACACGGAGTGCGGCAGCCGTGAACGCTCGATGAGCCCACTACCCCTCCTCTAGTTCACGGCCACTCAAGCCAGGACCTACGACGTCATGAAGGAGGTTATTTTTTGCTTGTTTTTGTAATTCTAATTTGCCTATACTTTTAAAATAAAGCGAAATTTGAGAAAAGAAAAGTTTCATTAAGTTACTACGTTCAGTGCGCTCAGGTTCGGTGCAAATTAAAAACCAGTAAAAAAGTCATTGCAGGGCCCCTTTAAGGGGAATTCCCTTGGTGGATTTGGAGCGTTTCAAAAGAAATGCGTTCTTGCGCCCTTAGTGAGGTAGGTGCGACCGCAAGCTTGCACATCTAAGAAAAGCCCTACAAAAAAGCGCTCTAAAACCACTCCAGCTTTACAAAGGAAATTTTCCAATAGTGTCATCATCTACATAATGAATTTTCGCCAGTTCTAATTTATTTATTCATTTAATCCAGGTAACCTCACAGCGCCAAAGGCATTGCTGCAGGGAAGATGGTTGATACAATCGAGTAAAACATAATCACCTTGTGTTCATAGTCATAAAATGAACCAGTAAAGAACAAAAACATATTGCGCAAGCCGCACCAATTCACCGCACAACAAACACAAAACGAAAAACACAGAAAAAAATGCAAGTTGTTTTTTGGATGAAGCAATCACTTCGGAAAAAAGTTAAACAATGAATAACGGGCGGAACAAGAACAGAGAACCAAAAAGCAGAGTTGCCAAAATTTTTGCATATATGTCACATGTAAAAAAAAAGTATTATTTGCATGTTTACTATTTTCTTATACATAACAGCCCCACTATCGTGCGTCAGTTTGTCATGAACGGCAATGAACGGGATTGAGACGACGTTATCAGTTAATTCATTCTACTACGTTATGGTGTTAGGGACAAATAATATTTTACAATGTTTCTAGATGTAGAACCTATTATTTACTTTGAGTTGTCTAATCTACAAGATACGAAGCTAGGTGGTTAAATGAATTTCAAGTTATCTATCCTGGTTTATTATGGTATATTGCATAAATAAACTTTAAGCGGAGACGCCTTCTTCTAGATATTAGCAGCTCACAATCTCATTGCTTTTTCAAAGCAGTGACACCTTTCCTATATTTGTAATACGTTTAAAAAAATTATCCGCTTTATTTGGTACTTGCTGAATTTTGTTCTACTAGATAGCGTTCGTTGTTATCCTACAAAACACTGGCGTATTCTAGGTTTGACCTGACGTTAGAAAATAATAGCGAAGTTTTTACTTTTGGCAGGCAGTCACGAAAGCTGCGCCTCAAGAAATTTAGTGTCTGGTTGCCCTTGCCTGTGATGAAGTCCACGTTCGCACTTCATGAGATATTTTGTGAAGTGAACGCCACTTTACTGTTTCTACTTTCGTTAGCGGAACACCGAGAACCGTGTATGTAAAAGGAATGTGTTTACACTTCTAGTGAACGTCAAATGGTTGTGTTTGCTGATACCTAGGTTCATTTTCCAATTACCGCTCAACCTTGCAATATGGTCAATATCTTCTTTGAAAACAAGCAGTCCGACTTTGACTTGGTAATACTATATAAGATACCGCCGTCCGCATAAACACAAATGCTGGGCCTGATTTCTGAAGATATATCATTTATAAATACTAGAAACGTGAGTGGCCTATAATACAGATCCCCGGGGGACACCCAACGTTATACGAGGGGCGTTCATAAAGTTCGTATTATCGGCCCAAAGAAGTGAAAAAAAAGAAAAAAAAACAGGCATCAACATAAGCGCGCGTCCCTCTAGTTTCCGCACAGTATAAACATTGCATGCTATAGTAGCTCGGAACGCCGCTAGAGAGTCGAAACAAAATGGCACCGCCCATCGGTAGCAAGCACATGCAGTGATCCGTTTTCTCCATTTGACGGGAAGCAATGCCAAGGATATTATTCTAATCTGGGAGCATTGTTCGGGGACAACGCCCCAGTTTATGACACTTCGGTGAAATGGCGGAGACGCTTCCAGTGTGGCCAAATAAGAGGAAAGCATTTCAAGGACGGCGACAAAGTGATTGCTGAAGTGGAGCGATTCCTGAACCCTCAAAACGAGGAGTTCTGTAACAATGGCCTCCGGCATGTGGTGCATCGCTACAAAAAGTGGGTGACTTTTGGTAGCGAATATGTAGAGAAAGCCTCAACTCCTACTCGAGTTTGATTGCTGAATCTCTATTTCTTCGTGACAATAATACGAACTTTATGACGCCCCTCGTACGTTTTGGTAAGTTGACGTCTTGCCGTTGACTGAAACTGTTTGTTTACTAATATTAAGATAGTCAGTGAGCCAGTTTAAAATATTGTCGGACACGTTCAAAGACCTTACGTTATGCTGGATTAACTTATGAGGGACCATGTCGGGCGTCTCTTGGAAGTCAAGGAAGATGCAATCTACCTGAGCACCATTATCGAACTATGGTGGAATTCGACAAGATGCGTGTCACATGGAAAACTACTCGTGAATACATGCTGGTAAAATTTAAAAAAAAAAATACTTCTGTCAAGGTGTTTCACAAGATTACTGTAAACTATATGTTCTACCGCATGTACACTATAACGGACCAGCACCGCTGCAGCGCATCCGGTCCTAAGACGTCGCAAGAGGCTTAAAAACCGGTCTGGTCTCTCTCGGTCTTACTCGATTGCATATGTGTGAACGTCGCTTTACAGGTTCCTTCCTTTGTCATCTCGAATATTTCCTACCTGGCGATTGTACTGGGTGATTCAAGGAGTGGTCAGGCTCTTTAAATCGACCGCGAAATTTGGTTTCTTAACCTATCACGCTACGATTTGTGCACCACTACCCACGGATGAAGCTTTTTTTTTTGTAAAATTTGCAAAGAGCGAATTAAAAGTAAAGAAAGAAAAAGGCTTAGCTCCTATGGAAACGCAGCGAAGCCACCGGGTTTCAAACAATACGGCGCCGCTTCGCACGGGAGTCAAGATATGGCGCAAGTGATCGCGACGCCAACTGCCGCCAACGAACAAGCATACGTCGCCGAGAGCCGGCGTCTTTAGCAGACGATCGTTTTGACTCAAAAGATGCGCGCGTTCCGCAGGCGGCGACAGTCGCAGAAACAAAAACAGGCGCGGTAACAACAAGGAACTGCAAAGCACACGACATTAGTACCCCGAAATAAAAACAGTCAAAATATCCCAACAAACCATTTTTTTAATCAATTATCTGTCCATTCAATATGTTTTATTAGTAAGGATGGTAAAATAATGCATTGGCAACTGATATCAGAAAAGCTCGCGCCGCTTTTGAGTCAAAACGATCGTCTGCTAAAGACGCCGGCTCTCGGTGCTGTCTGCTCGTTCGTTGGCGGCAGGTGGCGTCGCGACCGGTTGCGCCATCTCTTGTCTCCCGTGCGAAGAGGCGCCGCATTGTTTGAAGACCGGTGGCTTCGCTGGGTTACCATACGAGCTAAGCCTTTTTCTTTCTTTACTTTTTCCTCAGGTAAGTTCGCTCTTTGCAAATTTAAAAAAAAAGCACCATCTGTGGGCAACGCTGCACAAAATTGTAGTGCGATAGGTTAAGAAACCGAATTTCGCGGTCGATTTAAAGAGCCTGGCCGCTCCTTGAATCACCCAGTAGAAAGGTTAGTATCTCATTCCGTAGAATGCGATGCGTTTTTATTCGCCTCTCTACTCTAGTACCAGATTATTCCAGTATTAGTTCACTGGGTTTGGAAGACGTTCTATTTTACAGGACTTTAGAGTGATATAATGAAATAAAGACCAAAAAAACATATTTTCATGGCCTCGGTGGCTTCAACATAAAACACCGGCAGACAGATCCCCAGTTAGCGGGTTCGAATTCACGTCGGGGTGTCTGTGGTACGATGGAGGCTTATAGCGGCGAGGGCATCCTGTAACTCAGATTTTGGCTTTACCTCGAAATATCGCTAGCTGGTTTAAATACCAGCTATGCTGGTGTTTAATGGTTTAGCTGGAAAATAATCTCACGTGGCTCAACACCAATTTAGTTTCCCCGCTAAATTTAGTGCGGAAAATGACGTCACATGATTTCGTGTTAAGTGACCTATACAAAAATTCAGTTTCCCCGCTAGATTTAGCAGGAAAATTGACGTTGTGTGACCTCAACACCAATTCAGTCTCCCCGCTAAATTTAGCGGGGAAAATGATGTCAAGTTACCTATACACAGATTTGGTTTCCCCGCTAAATTTAGCGGGAAAATTGACGTCAAATGACTTCAACACCAATTCTCTTTTCCTGCCAAATTTAGCGGGGAATTGAATTGGTGTATAGGTATGTGGCGTCCTATAATGCAAAGCCTGCGGTACGCCGACGGCGATATACACCAATTAAATTCTCCGCTACATTTAGCGGGCAAACTGAATTGGTGTTGAGGTCATGTGACGTCAGTTTTTCCGCCAAATTTAGCAGGCAAACTGAATGCACAGTGGTCCATTATGAGACGTAACACGCCTACACACCAATTCAATTTCTCCGCTAAATTTAGCTGGGAATCATTTCGTGCATATGTCTGTGATGTCCCATAATGCAACGCGCGAGGTTACGCCGACGCCGCTATACGCGGAAAAGGGCTCCTAATCCCTCGTTCACACTTGCGAACCGGCGGCCGGATCCGCAAGAATTCTGACGCCCGGCGACGAAACACAGGCAGAATTTCCGGCGGAGAGCAATATCGCTCTGGGACCAATTTTGAACGCCGGAAAAAAGTTTTCTCTTGCCGCAAGCCAATCAGGACGCACGGGGGAAGTGGCGCTTGCTGACGTCAGATCCCCGCTGACGAGCTGGCGACGATGGCGACGAGACGCGCGCGGGCAAGGAGGAGTTTCGGGAGCTCTCGTCAGCTCTCGTCTGTTCGGGAAACTGCGAGACGCTCGCGCCGCGCACTCCGCAGGCGGCAACAGATGTGAACCGGTCGATCTTTTTTCGGCGAGCGAATCCAGTCGGCGGCGAGCGCGTATTTCGCAACCGTGACCGAGCAATAAAGGGCTGTTTATACTCCGACGTTGAACGCAGTGAACGCAGCGTAGCGCAGAACGCGCGTCTTTCATTGGACGGCAACCAGGAACTCGATATCTGCGACCAATCAGTATCTGTGCGCGCTGCGCTACGCCGCGCCCGTCGACGTTACGTTGGAGTATAAACGTACCTTAAGAGCTGCGCTATACTCTGCGTCGTTAGTTGTGTCCAGTGCAAGCGAATGTAACGCCAGGCGAAGAGAGAAAGGGCGAGCAGTAGGAAGTTGGGATGGGAGAGGAGGGCAATGGAGGGCGAGGGGAGACAAAGAGAGCACTAGGAACGTTAGAAAGGAGAGAAGGTTTTGTAGCGTTAGCTACACTGGCCGAGGTTGAGCAGTTTCGCGTGGCTCCTGGAGAGCCGTGCTGCGCATGCGCAAGGAGCAGTGACGTCACACGGCGCACAGCTGGTGCAAAAAAAGTCAAATCTGGGGGTTTTACGTGCCAAACCAACGACGGGCATCTGGCACGCCCCAGCGGAGGACTGAGGATTAATTTTGACAACCTGGGGATCTCTTGACGTGCAACCGAAAGCTCGGTTACACGGCGCCTCCTCCGCAATAAGCCTCCGTCAGATTGTGGGCACCTCGGCCGGGATTCGAACCCGCCACATGGGGATCCGTAGGCCAGCGCTCTCGCCTCGGAGCCACCGAGGCGGCTGCACACCTGGCGCGCCGGAGCCGCCGCCGCCGCGCACTCCGTCGCCGCCGCGCGCACCTTGGCGGTCTGCGCATTCCAGAGGAGTGACGTCATAGCCGCGGCAGACGCACTGGCGCCGCCACCTGCCCAGCTTTGCGCCTCCGTTGCGCAGTAGTCAAGTCTGACCCTGCACCGGAGTCGCTTGATAGCGCCTCTCATTTTGTGCGCATGCGCAGAGGTATCAGTGGGGGTATACATATAGCGGGGCGTTTGCCAGTGTGGTATAGCCACGGAAAAGGAGAGCAAAATTGCTGCTCAGCGGCGCAGAAGAGCGGAGAAGCTTAACTCATCGGATCCCGAAGTAGTCACATAATGCGTATACCGTGTGTGTGTCATTAAAGCAGCAGTAAGCATGATAATCAAGCTAATCCTAGACAACTAGGAAAGCTAAGAATAACCAGCTCAACCTAAGCTCACGCTACGTATATCCTGGTATAGCCGAGCTAAGCCACTGCAATTTGTTTTCTCCTTCTTCCCATCCTTTATAGTGCTTGCCATTTCTCCCCTCGCCTGGCGTTGCCTTTGCCTGTACTGCACGCAACTAGTGACACGGAGTATAAAACACGCTTCAGACAAGGTTCTTATATTGCTTCATATAGAAATGAATTTTGATAATCCCATTTAATACGACGTACCTCTCATTTTGGTTTTCTATCGCCAGCATCCAATGTCTCAGGTATTTCGACGCGCGTTTCATCCTTTCAATATAATTCACCACCACATGTTATTGTGTCTTGATTGTCTACATGATTACTCGCACGCAGCACTTCTTGTAGTAAATCAACGGTGGCGCTAAACACTGCGTCCTTCTGGCCACCGTTCTTTTCTTCATCAGTGAATTTTATCTGACATAGCGTGGCCGCCATTCCTCCCAATCTTAGGCAACAAACTTACGTTTTTTCTTCGTGATTTTCATTGAATACAACATAATCTTATAAAACTAAGGTAAAGTTTGCGTCAGAATTCTGCAAATGCAGACATCTTATATGAAATATGATTTCTTACCTTTCTTTTTTTTTACCAGCATTGCATTATCTTTTTTACGTTCGTTGTATCCTGTGGGCTCCGTCTTATAAGGAAATGCAAATAACGTTTCTTCCCTACAATAAAAAATTAGCTGGTGTTTATATTTATAATATTATCCGATATCTAGTAATTATATATATCTTACACATTGGTTCCGTCTTCCTTCGTATATCTCTGCACAAATTCGTAAACATTTTCCTCTGTTTTTTGTCTATTCACTTCTGCATACACGCACTTGTTTTTAGCACGATCCGTTCTCCTTATTGTTCGATAAAACATCCAAGATTTGTTATCGTTGTTGTCGAGTGCCTGTAAGTAAACACTAGAGTTTATTGACGTAAACGATTGTATTATGTGCACTTTTGAGTACGTTTTTGTTTTGTAGATTCAAGTTTCAGTGCTGCATGCAGACCTTTTTAGCACTCGTCAACGTCACAAATGTAAAAAATAAAATATCAATATATAATTGCAGTTTTTGCATAATTAATTAAACAGAGAATATATAACTGTTGCCTAGCACCGCCCCCTAAAAATGGCCCCTCTAAGATATTCAAAAGTTCTTTTTTTTTTTTCAGAAATTAAATTAGATTTCTTGAAACTTTCTGCTCAATTTGTTATTGCTGTGTCAGTGTATCAGATTAAAAAACTAAAATAGTGTTGAAAAGAGCTTATTCCAACAGAAGCATCTGAAAAGAGGAATGTTTCAACTATATCAGTATTTTATTTTCTATAGGCCGTTGCAACTGAAGAAGGTAGGGCGAGGGTAAGACGGGCCGGGAAGGCGGAAGCAAACGGAACGCTGAAGGGAGAAGGAGGTTTCCCCCTCTCTTCTCCAGCGTTCCGTCTGATTCCTCCTCCCCGACCCGTGTTCCCCTCGCCCTACCTTCTTGAGTTGCAACGGACTATAAGTAGGGAGTTAATGTACAATAATATATTAGAACACTTCAATATGCAGGATATTTATTTTTAAATTAGAACGCAACATTCTTGGGCTCTCACATGGCATATATACAATTGAGTTAAGGTCGAACAGATTTGTGAGCTATATTTTGGTAGGTAGTATTTAGTTATTTTTTAGTAATTGTATTTAACCAAATTGAGTAATAGAATTGGTTCTGTAACTCTAAGAGGGCTGTGTCTTTTATCTCCTCTCACACCCATCATTTTTCTATTACCATAGTGCATTCCCATTTAGTGCAAATAAGTTAAAAAAAGGTTGTAAAAAACGATCTATTGTCGGCTTTCAATGTCTCGTACTCGTGCGGTCAAAATCCGCGCGAGTCCAAGGTTCCAATACGACAATCTGGACGGTTGCTGGCCCAAGTGCCTCAGTCGAACATTGCACGCCGTTAGATACGTGCGAGACTAGAAAATCTGCAAATGGTCTAGCTGTCGAAAATGGAAGTTCAAGACGGAGAAGATTAATATCTGCGATTGGTGAGGCTTAAATAAGTCATTACTGCTATACAACAATGTATTAGTCTTTCATGCTATGATAGATAGCAGGTAGTTGGGCAATAGCTGATGTTTGTCATCAAGACAGTACGTCTGTCTCCCGTTTCTTGCTAAATTTAGATTGATTTCTTTCAAGAGTGTCTACAGGCCTTGTTAACTACAAGTCGCAACTAGCGAAAGCTTTCTGGGAATTCTAAAGCTCACTGTGTTCAGAAAAGCGTTTTTTTACGTAATATGCACGCGTCAGCTTTGATAAAATAATGGTGTACTTATATCAATTCCCAGGCAGCACGCCACAAGAACACCAAACTAGGCCAAAGTTTGGCAAACATAGGAGCTTAACTTAGACCCATAGGGTGTGTTCAGATAAGATCGAACACGGGAGTCCCGTTCGCATTTTTTTTTATTCATATTTTTATATGTTACTCCCCAATATGTGGAGGGAACAAAATCACAAATGTTTTCTAAAAAAAAAAAAAATATCTCTAAAGAAAAAAAAAAAACATGACAGCCCCAAGACGGCAACGCCGTTTTCGGGCTTTGTCTGCTCTGTCAAGTTTGACTGCATTTAATTGGCAAACTAAAAATACCAAAAACCTGAATATTTTTCAGGAAGCAGTGGATTCCAGTTACTACATTCTTGAATGATTACAGTATTCTAAAAATTGTATATCGCGCATGCCAAATTCACAAATGTGGCTGCTTTAACGTTTTGACCCCATATTTGTGACTCGTTATATCGTTATGTGTTAAGGATATTAAACTGAAACTTTTTTCATATGCCCTCCCTAAACGTGTCTCTTATCGAAAAATAAACTGCTGCTCTAGTGTATAATTTCATATATAAACACAGCGCTTCAAACATATTCGAAATTTAAACGTTCCGCAAATTCAACGTGCAATTAAAAACAAAAAGCCATCTTCAATCTTTTTCAAATTTGGAGGAATCACTCTCCTCTACACCCTCATACAATTCCGTTAAAAACATGTTGCATCATTTTGTCTCCGTTAAATGTACAGCGCTTTGAAATGTACCTCCCCACGTGGACATGTTCGCCCAATGTCACTGCCGCAGTGTGGCCGCCTTCTATGTTTTGTTTTGTTTAGAACTTCTCATAATGTCCTGTTTTTTTACTTGTGCACACGTTCTAATTATACGTCTGGACCACTCTAAATGCATGTATGAAGTGCACGTAGCTCAGGACAGCAGTTCGAAGCATCAAAGATGCGAACTAAGACGAGCCCGCCCTTCATGCTTAATTGTTGCATATGCCACTGGACGGTCGCGCGAACTGAAACACAACCACCCGAACGAGATACTAGGGTCGATAGAAAGAAAGAACATATATAACCTGCCGCGTATTACGTGTGTGTTCGCCGTGTATAGCGCACACGACCTATTGAGCCCAAACAACGGCGGATGCAACCGGAGACGCCCGGTCGCGCGACCGCACGGTCACGCGAACTTAAACATAAATACCTAAAACGAAACGATATACAACACCTGGATTCGCGAAGTAACCGTAAGAACTGAACATAACACCTCGGTGGGATTGAGTATCAGCACTTTTACTACATCTTTAGGCAAATGTTGTAATAAATCGCTGACACCTTGGCTTGTCCACTCGTTCCGGCAGTCTCTTGGTGCGTCGTCTGTCATTGTTGTAAAATAAATAAAAATACATTGGCACTCAACATGTTCAAGCAGCGGTTATGAAATAATGGTCGTCGTTGCGCTTTCCGCGGTCCGAAGAACAGTAAGTTCTGAGTTCTGCCCCGTTCTGCGACTTCGCCATACATGCCACTTCTGAATTCCACGGACGGCTCGCACGTTGCTCCAGTCTTCCTTCTTCCGGTTCCGGACCTCTACAAGTTCAGTTTGAGACAAGTACAGCAGCTTGACCCCTTTGAGATGTTGAGACAGTATTCTTGGCATGTCTTTTCCATTTTGGATTGCCATGCTTGCCGGCTGTCTCAGGTTGTGTAGAGTAGCCTGACGCTTCACAAGCCCTCCAACGCCATCGCATGCATTTTTGCCGTGCCCAGTGGCGGAAAATAACCATTTGGCTGCAGGGTACTCTAATTTTCTGAACTCGTGTAGTTGATACTTGTTCTTGAAGTGGCTCGCTTCTCCATCGCTTACAAAAGTCACTTGCGAGTGCACAGGAGCATTGTCATCATGCCAGTCTGTTATTTTTCCGATTGCGCAGCAGGCTGTGGCGGAGTCGTGGCACACATCGTCGCTGATGACAGCAAAGCTACGCGTGGATTTTCTTGTTGTAGCAACGCATGTAAATACCGAAACTTGCTTCTTATGCCAGTGGTAGGCTTAGACCTCATTGGGAAGAACAACGGTCCAATTCTCCGCAAAATCAAAATGCAGCACGAGGCTTCCCTTTTCTTCGCACCGCTTTTCTGTGTATATGGCTTTTCCTTGAATTGACCTGATCTGATTATGAGGAATCCACCTTCCTACCAGTGTCTGAAGTTCGCTCATGAATGCCATTGAATCCAAAGATTTTTTTAGCAGATTGCCGGACTCCCAGGCTGCTACCAAAATCTCTGCTTCTTCTGGGATTCCAAGCCGCTCGAGCGTAAAATGGCGGTCCTTGGGGCATCGTGCACAATCGCCAAGCCGGCATTCATTGGTCGGCGGGGAGCAAATGTACAATAATTCCAAGTCCGAGACGTTGACGTCCATACCGCTCACGCTTTCAAGAGCCGCAACGCAAAGCTTAAAATTTGCGCAATATATACATACACAAACTTCTCTCTGGGGGGCACACTTGAACCACCGGGGTCGCAAGGAATGAAACTTTGTTAGGCCAATCTTGGTTTTGGGGTGTGCATTTTTAAACACACGAAATGACTCGCGGATTGACCTCGTCATAAAGCGCTTGGACATGTACTGTTTTTTGTCATTTAGTAAGACACAAATGACGTCTCTCTGGTTTGGGCTTTGTCTTGAGCAGCCCAGTTCGTCCTTAGTAAAGTACTCAAGCGCCACTGACAGTAGGGATCCGGTATCGAGTAGGGATCCGGATCCCATCAAGTAGGGATCCGGATCCCATCAAGTAGGGATCCGGTATCGACCACACACCGTAGTCATCTCTCAGTTTGGGAGATTTGTTGATGAGGTACCTAGTTGCCTCCGGCACTGCACTTTCGATCTCTTTCCTCGTCAGGGATGGGGGAAGGAGCGTCAGTAGACGGCAGCGTTCCTGGTGGGAAGCACATGCAGCGTATGCCAGGCGAAAGTTCGCCATCCACTCGCTGCACGTGTTGCACTTATCTTGGGATGGTCCTGAAACGTCTGATATCCCGTAGACTGTTTGAATCCCCGTACGAACATCGGAAACCACGGCCTCTTCTATTTCTGCTTGTTTCCTCTTCCCATAGGACTCTCTGCAGCGGCTTGCTACTTGACTTGGTGACTTGAGTGGCGAAACTTTTGTCGGCAGTACATAGCGATTCAGCTTGTCAACGGCCTCACTTTCTGGGATAAATGCGTCCCCACCACTGTCGGAGCTCTCTGGTGCACTTTGTATTTCAGCTTTGAAAAACAGGAAACAGTGCTGGCACAGGTAATCTGTTTTTTTCACTTCACCGGATGTCTCCTGGGGCAAAATCTTCTTCAGGTACTTGACACCGATATCTCGCACGCTGCGGAAATTTCTCTGCATTGTGACTTTCTTTTTGTGTTTGCTGAGATAGTCAGCACAAAAAACTCTGTTGGCGCTGTAAGTCCCTGCCATAGCTGAAGACTCCGTTCTGACTTGACGCGTATTAACAAAGCATACGCCACGCAGATACTGGACTCGCTCCCTTGTGCCCAACGTCGAAACAGAGAGAGAGAGAGAGAATGGTTCATACTTTATTAGTTTTGAAGTCACGAGGTATGAAATGAGTGCGTGCGTGCGCAGTCCGACCAAGACACGCAAGCGTAAACACGTGGCTTCCGCTGGTGAAGTGTAGAGCGGCGCACGTTTACTTTGACTTGCTATTTGATGCCGCGCGATAGAGTTCGTTTTTGGCTATATCTTTGTTGTTTTCTTTCGCAGCTAAGCTTCGCCATAATAAAGTATATTCCTCCTCCTCCTTTTTGTGTGTTTAAGGCTGGGACCTTCTTGGTTATGTGATGTGCCGGTTAATTTGGGATAGTGCGAGGATATATGTATTAATATAAATGTTTAGGTTACAATCGGTTGGTGTTACGAGAAGCGTCTTTATGGCCTGCGATCGCGCCCAGTCTGTTGCTTCCAGGCGTCCCGTGGCTCGCCGCCCGGTTCTTCCCTCCCGGCGTCTCCGGTTGCATCCGCCGTTGTTTGGGCTCAATAGGTCGTGTTCGCTATACACGGTGAACACGCACGTAATACACGGCAGGTTATGTGCGGGTAGTTGTGTTTCTGTTCGCGCAACCGTGCAGTGGCATATGCAACAATTAAGCACGAAGGGCGGGCTCGTCTTAGTTCGCATCTTCAATGCTTCGAAATGCTGTCCTGAGCTACGTGCACTTCATACATGCATTTAGAGTGATTCAGATGTATAATTAGAACTTGTGCACAAGTAAAAAACAGGACATTATGAGAAGTTTTAAACATTAAAATGGAAGGCGGCCACGCTGCGGCCGTGACCTAAGGCGAACAAGTCCACGTGGGGAGGTACATTTCAAAGCGCTGTACTTTTGACGGAGACAAAATGATGCAACATGTTTTAAGAGAATTTTACGAGGGTGTAGAGGAGTGTGATTCCTTCAAATTTTAAAAAAAGATCGAAGATGTTTTTTTGTTGTTTTTTTTAATTGCACGTTGAAGTTGCGGAACTTTCGAATTTCGAATATGTTTGAAGCGCTGTGTTTATATATTGAATTATACACTAGAGCAGCAATTTATTTTTTGATAAGAGACACGTTTAGGAAGGACATATTGTCGCGAAGTTTTGCTCGCGCGAGTGTTTAGTCTAGTTTCATTTTATGTTTTTGCTTTCTCGGAGAGTTCTTTCCGTCTCCACGAGACGGCTGTTGGATTCCACCGGAGTCGGGGGGCCCCAAATGGGGGCGAACGTGAACGCTGTAACGCTACACTTAGTTTACAGAACCCCGCGTTGGAAACGTTTTGTCTTGTGCATGTCTGCTTTTGAGATCCCTACTTCGGAGGTGGTTTTGCTCTGTGTATGTATAACTTCTTTGTCTACGTACGAATGTGCTTTCAATTGTTTATGACTGCTCTTGTGAGCTTCGTTGTGAATGTGTTCTGTCTTGTGTATGCTCTTGTTTTTGGAATGTTCGTATTTGCTTTGGGCTCCGAGCCTTTTCATTAGTGCTAAGAAAACCCCTCTTGATTGGTCCTTCCAAAACTTTCTGATTGGTAGACTGGAGGACCCCAGAATGCTGCTGAACCCAATATAAGCGGCAACCGAGGGGTTGTAAGGCACCTGGCGCCGGGACACCATGGTGTGAAGATCATCCTGCCTCTGGTGAGCAACCTGCACGTCCGACCCCCCTTCGGCTGTGGAGTCGTCCGCCCGCTAACTCGCACACTTGGGACCCCTTACGGCTGTGGAGGAGTTCGGCTCGCCCGCCTTTGTGTGGATCCTTGTTTGTCGAGTTTGGCTGTGGTCGGGGCCCCCGCTGAGGGTGTGTGTGGTCGAGGAGGACGGCAGGGGAAGTCGCCAGAGGTTAGGATTATTCCTCCAACATTTACTGACGAATTGCCCATATCTGTTGTAAACGATTTTATATCCTATTCCTTAAATAAACAGCTGTTTGTTAACATCAGTATCGTTCATAAACGGAGAAGAGGACACCACCAATTTTCTTCGTTACAAAAGGGGTGGAGGTGCGGGGTACGACCGGTTGCTACAATCGCCAAATGGCCCGTGCCTCAAGCTACAAAATGCCAAGACGTCATCATCATCACCCTAGGACGCTGATCCAGAGGCAAGAACAACTTCCTCGCTACGTCCGAACTCCCCGTGACATCTGAGACTCCGAGACATCCCAGGGTAAATCCACCATGAATACCCTCGTCGCTCTTCTCACTCTGGCAATTTTCGGCTATGTGGTGCTTTCCGAAACTCTCACTTTTCTCCCGGAAACTCCTCCTCAAATTCAAGTAAGAACTGTTCATCCACTACAAAACTGCCATCCGTTCCTTGTGAAGCGCCGTGCTTGCTTCAAAAACTCTGCAAAAAGTACCGATTGCCACTTCGACTAGTACGACCTGGAAGTTTCGAACTCTGTCGTCGCATGAAGATCCCGCCTTCGTTTTAACTTCCTCGACTCAAAAGAACTTTTATTCTGTCGCTGGTGCGTTGCCCTTGTTGTGTATATAGAAGAAAGTGTCAAACTCGAGAAAGTATTTGCTGTGTAGATAGAAAAAAAGAGTTGAGCTCGACTATGTATCCTTGCCATTGCTTTATGTTTTATAGCGCCTCGGGCCCCCAGAGATCGTAGTCATGTTCAATACGGCGCGAGTTCTCTGGATTGGCTCGGTAATTGCGCAAATTCTCCTCTTACTCTGGTGGCTCTCCTTGTCGGTGGGACCAAGTCCAGTCAGGTTCAATACGGCGGACTACCCTGATGTTGAGTATACTTGAGAAAGGATAGAGGGACGTTTGAACCGTCAAAGTAACGCGTTCCATTTTTAAGCCAATATAAGTGGCTGTGTTCTTGGCAATGGCAACAGTGAGAGCGCTCGAATACTGCTCCTTGTGTGCGAGTTATTTTGTTGGTGGATTCGGTCCAGTCAGGTACTTACGGCGGACCACCCCGATGTTTTGCTTCACGCGAGAGAGGGCAGATTTCTAAATAAGAGCTAGAGTTTATCCAGGGCGCGACAAATGACATAATTATTCAAACTTCCAACAACGGCATCTCATGCAATCTACTAAGAAATTATCACCGGAAAATGTGTGTTCTGAACGTCGATGGAAGTGATTACTGCTTATGAAAAAAAATTCTCATTTATCATTTGGAATTTTAAAGAACTTTCTAAAGTGACGACATGATGGACTGCGGCTTGACAAGTTTCCGAATAACAATGTGCATGACCTTGTGAAGATCTTTGTTGTCACCTTTATCCAGATAGTTTTTGTGGATTCTGTTTCAAAGACACGTAATTTTTTGTGTATTTCTAATATCATGTATGTTATAACCGAAGTAGCGTGTCGGTAAAGTAGCTGTTTGAATTTGATATTTAGTTTTACGTTTAGGAAGTATGTGCCCGCTTACCTCAGGATGGGAGTTTTCAGCATTTGTATATGCATTTGAGGAGTGAGGTCACTCTTTTTCCGTAATGGGAAGGTGTCGCGAAGTTTTGCTCGCGCGAGTGTTTAGTCTAGTTTCATTTTATGTTTTTGCTTTCTCGGAGAGTTCTTTCCGTCTCCACGGGACGGCTGTTGGATTCCACCGGAGTCGGGGGGCCCCAAATGGGGGCGAACGTGAACGCTGTAACGCTACACTTAGTTTACAGAACCCCGCGTTGGAAACGTTTTGTCTTGTGCATGTCTGCTTTTGAGATCCCTACTTCGGTTGTGGTTTTGCTCTGTGTATGTATAACTTCTTTGTCTACGTACGAATGTGCTTTCAATTGTTTATGACTGCTCTTGTGAGCTTCGTTTGGAATGTGTTCTGTCTTGTGTATGCTCTTGTTTTTGGAATGTTCGTTTTTGCTTTGGGCTCCGAGCCTTTTCATTGGTGCTAAGAAAACCCCTCTTGATTGGTCCTTCCAAAACTTTCTGATTGGTAGACTGGAGGACCCCAGAATGCTGCTGAACCCAATATAAGCGGCAACCGAGGGGTTGTAAGGCACCTGGCGCCGGGACACCATGGTGTGAAGATCATCCTGCCTCTGGTGAGCAACCTGCACGTCCGACCCCCTTCGGCTGTGGAGTCGTCCGCCCGCTAACTCGCACACTTGGGACCCCTTACGGCTGTGGAGGAGTTCGGCTCGCCCGCCTTTGTGTGGATCCTTGTTTGTCGAGTTTGGCTGTGGTCGGGGCCCCCGCTGAGGGTGTGTGTGGTCGAGGAGGACGGCAGGGGAAGTCGCCAGAGGTTAGGATTATTCCCCCAACATTTACTGACGAATTGCCCATATCTGTTGTAAACGATTTTATATCCTATTCCTTAAATAAACAGCTGTTTGTTAACATCAGTATCGTTCATAAACGGAGAAGAGGACACCACCAATTTTCTTCGTTACAATATGAAAAAAGTTTCAGTTTAATATCCTTAACACATAACGATATAACGAGTCACACAAATGGGGTCAAAACGTTAAAGCAGCCACATTTGTGAATTTGGCAAGCGCGATATATAATTTTTAGAATACTGTAAACGTTTAAGAATGTAGTAACTGTAATCCACTGCTTCCTGAAATATATTCAGTTTTTTTGGTATTTTTAGTTTGCCTATTACATGCAGTCAAACTTGACAGAACAGACAAAGCCCGAAAACGGCGTTGCCGTCTTGGGGCAGTCATGTTTTTTTTTCTTTAGAGATACATGTTTCTTTTAGAAAACATTTGTGATTTCGTTCCCTCCACATATTGGGGAGTAACATATAAAAATGTGAAGAAAAACAAAAATGCGAACCGGACTCGCGTGTTTGATCTTATCTGAACACACCCCATAAGGTTTTACTCAAATGCGTGTGTTAGTGCTAAAGTACGAAACATTTATTTGCTTTTTTCTGATGTGCCAGAAAATTGCTAAAGTGACAAACATGAACGAAAAATTCCAATTATCAATCGGACAACCAGCGGTGAATCCTTATTCTGGCATTTGTTTCGCATAATAAGCCAAGTGTCCAGGTGAAAACTGCAAAACCATAAATAAAGCCTATGACATTTGTGGGAGTTCTGCATTTAGCTACCAACACAGGTATCGATAGAGTAACCAAAGGGTTATTTCAACAGCGGCGGCGATCTCAAAGGAGCCGTCAAACCTAGTAGCGCGGTCTCCACATCTCCGCGGCAATAGACGACGTTTAGGGCTACGTTACCGCGGGTCGGTTCGATTAATTACCTCCGTCAGTGCCAATGATCGTCTACCTTGTCTCACTCTCTCGAATATAGCGGAAGAGAAGACACACGTACCAGAGTAAGGACAGAGTCCAAGAGCATTTATTAACATACTCTTCTAAATGAACTACCATGTCCCCATCCAAAATGCCCCCCTCGCCGGCAAGGTAAGAAAAGGTTCTTACCTGCCAGACGCGGGGTTCCGGAGAGCCAAGACCGGGGAAGCATCGGAGAAGTCGCCGACACACGTCCTATCTCTTTCGCGGTCACCCGGACGAGTCCCTTTCCCGAAAGCGGGAAAACAAGAGGCGAAACCTCCTCGCCTGTCAGCAGTGGTCCGCGTCCGAGCGGGGGAACCGAAATCGGTCAGCCCGAGAGAGAGTGAGAGGAGGGCACCCCAAGCCAGGCGGCCCTCCGCCCCACGAACAGGTCGGAGCTCCCGGCAAAGGAGGCCGAGTGTTCCGACCCGCGGCCGTTATCGCAGCCATCGGGGAAGGGAGACCAAAGGAATCCCCACACATTTCATCGGGACTGAGGACAAAAGCCAAATGGCCACACAACAACCAGAAGTTGAAACCTTCATCTGGCACTTAATCGTCTCGCAATTTAGGGCCAAAATACAAAGCATTTGCCAAAAAATGTCAAGTCAGTTTAGCCCTTGGCTTTTACGGGCTTTCAGGGACCTAAATTGTCTGACAATAACAAATTTCGGTAAAAGTAACTGTGCAACCCAGGTGTGTTCTGAGCAGACTTGTGAAGTAATTCGTTACAATAACGGATTACTTGTAATCCGTTACTTTTTTAAGTAATTTTGTAATTGCCTTGTTACTTTTTTTTCGGAAGTAATTTGTAATGTAACTTTGTTACAAAATATTGGTCACGGATTACTTTAATTACTCGTTACTTTTAAAAATGAGCATAATACAGTAGCTGGAGCAATACGAGCAGAACATTCGGCAGCAGCATAAAAAGAGCAAGTTCAACAAAAAAGAAAACATCTGGACGGAGAGAATGGCCGAAAAGAAAACGCGGTTTTTTGTATGACCGGTCACTAGAACCACTAGAAAGACGGGCAAGATATGTACAAATATACAAAAGACAAAGATCAAGTAAGACAACGCCGAGTAGGCCCTCCGTCGCCTTCCATCGTGTTTTTCTTCTTCTCCCGGGCAGGAGAAAGCTCTTCGTGCTAATTTGTTTTTGTTTTTTACACCGTTTTACCCTCTCGAACGTCTCCCGCCACCTGTACAGATATCAAACGAGGGTCCGTACCCCCTCGCTTAGCGGGTTCACAACTCGCGTAACAGACGATGTAGCCACGTGCGAGGAAATCAAATTCTCTTTGTCAAAAAAAAAAAAAAAAATTGGCTTGCTCTGTATGTTTATACAGCCTTGATGGAGCGCCTCAACGGGTAATCGGTCTCTTAGCTGTAGATGAGAAATTGAGCAAGTGCAGTACAACCGCTAAGCTGGGGTATTTAACGTGCATCACGCAGTAGTGATCACAGGAACGCGTGCCGGTACGATACTCATCCAGATCGAAACGGGCGCGGGCGGCGGGGATCGAACCCAGGAGGTTCCCAGCGTAAGCTTACGCTCCACGCTCCGAGCTGAGACGCGTTAGCCCACTCGGCCACTTCCTTTTTTTTTTCTTTATTAACTCGGCCACTTCCTCCCCTTTCTCTTTGTCTTTGACGTGCGCTACTTTATTCTAGCACACTCTTGAGGCACCGCTGAAAAGCGCCCAGCGCGAGGCTATAGGAGCATCGTCTTCGAGGGTACGGACGATACTTTTTTGGTTTACTTATCTGGGCATGGTGGTTGAGTCCACTCCCCACTTTACAGTCATCTGTCAACATAAATTGCTGACAAAGAGAGAGAGAGAGAACACGTAAAAGTGCTGTGATCCTCTATAGTTTTGTGAGACCGATGGCCACCGCTCCTCTCGCTCTCTATGCCCTCCTCCCTTCCCCCCCCCCCCCCTGTCCTCCACGAATATTAATATGAAAGTGAGAACCGATGAACGATCGATAGCTTGTAACCACCACTTTTTCTCTGACTGGTCTAGTTTTCGGTCATGGAGTGTCGTCGTCTCCATGGCCATCTCTTAATGAGATGCTCAAAATTCAGGGAATTAAGGAGAATGGAAACCTTGAATTTTAGTACATACTTTGCTTGCCAATAAACACACATTGTCATCAGCAAAACAACAAACTCTAATCTACGGAAACGCATCAAGGTAAGCTGGGTCACCTGCATTCTGCATTGGCTATACATTGTAACGTTAGAACCAAGTTTTTCTTTTCTTGTGAATAACAGGCGAAACACCCGAGTCAAAAGGGAGCTTTCAAATCGCGTCTTTAGCTCCGAATCTCGCAGCGGAGGTAGACGCTGCTACTGAGCATGCGCACCGCTAGCTTTGTCTGCACAATTCCAGGGATCATTTCCAGAGGCCGTAAGCTAGCGGGATGGCGGGTGTGGTTGCAGCTTTCGGTGCCTTAGCTTACATGTGAACGGATTGCACCTACACTCTTTCTCTTAAATACAATATTTTATTTTTACAAGGACTACCATAAACGGGCGTATGAGAAATGAAAAGTGGTGTTGCAGAACATTTTGGAAAAAAATATTAAAATTGTTTCTGTTGTTTTCTGGATACGTGTACGGAAAAAGTAACGTAAAAGTAATTTGTAACATAACGAGTAGAGTAATTCGTTACTTTTCAGCGAAAGTAATTTGTAACGGTAATCCATTACATTTTTCAAGCAACGAGCACAAGTCTGCTCTCAACCCAAGCTCCCTCTCGCTGTCTTTATTTTGCTTTATTTATGACGGAGAAGGCTAAAGGCCCGTCCACACACTTTCGACCTCTTAGAACCTAGTGCTTTGGAACCTCTTAACATCTCTTACGACGAAAGGACACACTGCCGCCATCTATTGGGTAGCAGTGTAAACTTGGCAATCCGGCATATTTTCTATTTCTCTCGCGCATTATCATTTCTTTTTTTCTTGGCTCAAAAAAACGTTTGTCAACGTTATGAACGAGCCTTTCTCATAGCTATTACGCACATTTGACCTCGGAAATCATGCAAACACCTTTGCTCTTTTGAAATCCAGTTCCAGGGTCACCTCATAGATTGCGCCAACGTGCCAGAGTGTTCCCTCGTCCTAAAAAAAATTTGAAAGGTTTCAATAGGTCTCGTGTGTCTCGGTCGCACTCGGTTGCAAGTGTGTAAACGGGCCTTAAGGCATTGTTCAGTAGTTTAGCGATGTCACACGTTTTATGTGTTTAACAATTGTTAATGAGGTTCATCAAACATGTTTTTGTTTACAAACATTGTAAAAGAACTGCACCGCTGACTTCTATCTATAAAAAATTACACCCGAAGGCCTCTGCCATCTCCTGAATTTTTCTTCCAAACTGGCCAAATTTCTTTCTCAACGCCAAGGCCGTTGACAGAGATGTGGGCGTTTGGAAAGTTAGCAACTCCTCAAACAAGCTCTCTTTCTTTTTTTTTTCTTTTTTTTTTCCTGTCGGAGGTTTTTTTGGCTTTTAAGAGAAAAATTGTCGAGCGATAAGATTTTGGGTTGTACCACTCGTCGCTCACCAGAGACTGCAACGCGTAGTTTTTTGCCTTTATCTGAACAAAAAAAAAAAAAAAAATAAATAAATAAACGTTTGAAACACACGAAATAAAACATGAAAAAAAAGTGCATCGATCTCAGAAACGACGCGTCGTCTACACGTGGAGAAGGGATACGTGCAAATTCACAGCAAAATAAGCGTGCGCCCCTGATTACCGCGATTGATTACATGGAAAGAAAGGAAGTAACATACGTCCTGTTTTAAGGCATGCAAAAAAAACTAGTGCACCATTTAGCCATCACCGCCTTTGATTTAGAAGGGAAATTGAAATATGGCGTTATTTGCAGCGCTTTTACTCTCCCAATGCACTTTCCCCAAGCTTAAGATTTTAGGTCAATCCCTAAGAAATATTTCTAGTAGTTTGTGACAAAAACAAATCAATTCGGGGGTTGTAATATTGCATTTGAAGCGTTGGGCTACCGCACGCTCTATACTTCGGAATTTACATTTTCAAGGCTATTACTTTGGGAATGTTATTTAATTACTAAGGCAACTACTTTGATCTAGAGGTAGTTAATTACATTCATAATTGCTACCGCACAATAAGTAATTCGCTACAAGAATGTCTTACGTCAAGAAATAAACTTGCAATTACGTTCCCTTGTGACCTATTCGACTTCAATATTTATTTTTATTTCATTTACTTATTTCGTGTTTGTCCGTTTGGCCTTTAATTTCAGGAGTTTTACATTCGCAAAATTTTTGCCAATTTGTTTTACCTACGTCATGAATGACATGATACGGGAACTAAGTGGTCTGTATGACACAAATCAATTTTGCCCACGAAATGATTAACAAATAGAACGGAGCATAGAACACACATCTTTCAACTAACTAGTCGAAAAGTGTCGTTTTCTGTGCTCCGTTCTATTTGTTTATCCTCTCGTGCGTAAAATCGAACCTTACCAACACGCTCGGTTTTTAATTATCAAAAACCAGTAGTTTTAACATTTAGCGTCGCTACCAAGATTGTTACGGTTATTTTTATCGGGGAAGTCCAAAACAAAAAAGAGTGTTAGAATACACTGAAAAGCTAATGAATGTCCAAATTTGTGTACCTGTGCGCATACGGAAGGAAAGAAGGAAGGTACACGGCGCAAAACACCGATCGCGCATGCGTGAGCCAAGAACAAACTCGGCACTATTTCAGCAACCGTTCCAGTTGCCTTAATTTGGTCTTTATATACGCATAAATATGTTGCGACTCCATCCACTAAAGTTCTATTGCAAATTGCTAGGCAATTATGTAGCATACGTTCTAGCATCACAAACATTTAGCGATACTCTGAGTTTCCAGACGCCAGACGCATACATTCACAGCACTCTTCATCAGAACGTTTTATACGTACCATGTGTGCACTATAAAGTTATTGCAACACTCTGAAAAAATCTGCTCGTAAAAAAACTCCCAGGCGTTCTCGGATTGCCCATATCTCGCACCCTAAAAAGTTATTTTAAGCACCCCCTAAAAGTGTCCATTGTGAGAAAAAAAAACTTATCGGGGGCTCTCTTAAGTACACTTTACTGCGAAAGACGTCTTCATCACCCACTTTCCTTTACCAGTGCGCCAAAGATGAAACTGTTTGAGGCGAAGCCGTTCTTCACGAGCTGAAAGAGTTCTTGGGGCGTCAAAGAATTTTTCAAGAACGGCTTTTTAGAGGGTAGAATGAAGCGATACTAACGCTTATCAGGCTGATAATCCTGGCGATCATCCAGAGTATTTCATACCCTGGAGCTCCTCTCCTTCAGTGCGCACAGGGTCTCGAGCTCCTCCTTACCCACCTCACTCCTCCTCGCCTACCCATCTGGTCGCATGACCTCCACGTCAACCAATCAGCGTCGAACACCTCACTCCTCCTCTCCCGCCCGTCAACCAATCAGTGTCAAGTGCCTCATGCAAGCTTTTATCGAGGCTTCACGAAATATTAAACACCTACTCAAAGTACACTTCACGTCAATAAGCTACTTTACTACCCTATTCACACGGCCAGCATACAAGTCTTTTAACATAGCTCCATTTGCAATCGTCGAATCAGCACTCGCTCTTCGGTCGCGAGCACATGCCACACGCGGAAAGTCACAAACTGAACCATTCTCAGAAATCGCCGGTTCAGGGGGTTTCAGTATGAAAATGCGCAAACATGTTTTCATGCGAGCACAGGCACTTCCTCGGCCAAAAAGGCTAGATCCTGCTGGCTTTACTGAGCCGCAGGGAACTAGATTGGGCTTTCCTAAATCTTTGTCTTCCTATTGTGGCTTAACTTTTGCTCCGAAACTCGTTGAAAAGCGTTTCTTTCATCTCCTTCCGAATGCGCACATTGTTTCACCCTAAGAATCATCAAAACCAGTTTTCCGCCAGGAGGAGTCATTTATGAAGTAGTGGATTCTGATTCTTGAATATTGACCATCTTGATCTGAATGCTTCAAGAATGGATTGAACTGAAGCAGAGGGGGCAGAGGAAGTGGATTTAGAAGCGGTTTTGTGTACATTCTCCTTTGTTTTCTGTGTTTCCCTCTTAACCCCCCCTTTTTTTTTAGTTTGAAGGTGTAGGTGCTCCTCGCTTTTTTTTGAGGGGACAAAGTACTTGCTCTTGGTTGTTGATCAACGAGGAGACTGCTCCTTTCGAGTCACTGTTTCTCCTGAGCGTGTGCGTGTGACGTTCACTTACGTACTCATCGAAAACTCTGGCTGACTGATCAACTTCTTGTTCTCTTGTTATGGACCTGGAATGTCGTACTACATGAATCGCGGCGGGGCACATTTCGAACTTATTGCGGAATCCGTCATGAGCCGAGCCCGGCGTTACACTAAAGCACGTCCTAAAAGATTTTGGCACGCATTATGCAGCATATTCCGAATTATTTCAGAGCAAACTTCAATAGCACCAGCTACGGCGCTTCTTAAAGATCATAAAGATTAGAGCAAAATATCATTTTCACAGAGGCTGCTCTTCTCGAGTCAATGTTTCTCCTGAGCGTCCACGTGTGACGTTCACTTACGTACTCACCAACAAGTTTAGCTGCCTGATCAACTTTTTGTTCTCTTGTTATGGACCTGCAACGCCAGACTATATGAATCGCGGCGGGGTATATTGCCAACTTACTGCTGAATCCGTCATGAGCCGAGCCCAGCGTAACACTAAAGCACGTCCTAAAAGATTTTGGCAGGCATTATACAGCATATTCCGAATCATTTCAGAGCAAACTTCAAATGCACCAGCTAAGGCGCTTCTTGAAGATCATAAAGATGGAAGAAAAATGCCATTTTCATTGGAGCAATAAAAATGGAGGACACTTTTCTTACTTCCTTATTATATTTCGGCTTGCAAAACTTGGCAAGTATCTTCGAATGTAATTCAATTACTTTTTCAAAGTATTTGTTCTCTACTCAAGATAGTTTGTACTAAACGTAACTTAAATACTACTCTAAATACATTTTCAGATGGGTATTTAGTCTCTTATCTTAAATACGTTTGCTGAGTATTTGGCACAAAACTGATATTCTGACATTTTATCAGTTGTGCGCCCACGTTTAGCGCCCGGATGCAGCCCCAGCGTTTTCATAGTCTCACGAGTTGGCAGAAAATCGTTGAAGCAGGCACTCAGAACAATTTTACCTGTCAGGGACTCTATGGAATGAAATTTCGAAACTTCAGCATGACAAAAGTGCTAATAAATTATTTACGTTGAAATTCATATGTCGCACTTATCCTGGCTAAAAATAATTAAATTAAATTAATTCCCATTTCAAATTCCTAACACTAATTAAGTTACTATAATTTATTGTCTCTAATTAACTCACAACTCAAGTATGGATGTTACTGACCGCGTATACCGACCATCATATAAGAACACCTAACCTGGCTGACAGTCAGGTCTGCTATCACTAGGCATGCGCGTTGAAAATTTTGGAAAAGGCCTACTGAAGGCTCATAATGGTTGTCTTTTCACAAACCCTTGAGTGCCAATTTAGCATCAAGCCTAAGAAACGGCACCGCGATTGCTGTAGGCGCAACAACTCCTGCTGATTAGAGATCACAAATAAGTGATCTCTAGGAAAACTGGGTTCAAATTGTGCTATGAGTTCTATAAAACAAAAAGAACTGTTTTGACACTAGTACGCGTCCACCCATTCCCAAACATACAGTGGGATGAACAACTTGTTCTGGATAAAAACAACATAAAGCTGTAGACATCAGTGTTGCGGAGTTGCCACTGCGGAGTTGGAATGATTCCGGAGTCATTCCGCATTTTCGCGACCCCGAAATGGAATGGGAATGTAATGGCGGCAACATTGAGGGGAATGAAATAGGTATGGAATTAGATGCCTTTTGCCAGGAATAGAATGGGAATGGAATTAGATGCCTTCTGCCCGGAACAGAATGGGAATGGAATGGGCCCAATTCCCTTTTTTTTAATTTTTTTAAGGTTTATGGTTTGCTAATCTGAGCCAGTCAACCAGTCAGTTGCTCAGAAATAAAATGAGCGGGAAACTGCTAGCCCGCGTGGAGCCCTAACAGACTTATACGCAAAAAAATGCAATACAGAAAACAAGCTTCAAAGCAAAGTGCAGAGGGGGGAGGGGGGCAGGGGGTGGCGGTGGCGGTGGCGCCTTTTACGGTCGCGCAGTAGTACGCGCAGGCGATGGGCTTCACTGGCGTTACATGAGAGCGAAACAAGAAACCAAGTACCAAGCAAAAGAAACGAAGGGAGCGGCATAGAAAGAAACCGCCATGCACAACTCCTCATCGTCCTTGTCTTGGCTTTTCTTTTTCTTTTTTTTTTTTGCGACGGCACGGAGGGTGCCCGAGCGCACAGACTGAGATCTGGGAGCGGGGATGTCTCATAGCTCGCAGAGCTCTGATTACTCGTTGACACGCGCGCCGCCGAAAGATGATCAGTTATTGTTTTCTTATAGTTCGAGGAGCGTTGTTTAGCAGGCGACCAACCCTGCTGCCTGCCACGTTCATTCGCGCGCACTCCTTTGAAGTGCGAAATGTGGGTTTGCTTCGGCATTGAAACAAAACTAGATTCGCTTCTCTCTTCTCTTCTTGCTCTTTGCACCGACGCTTGTTTTTTATACTGCATTTTTACCTGTAAAGTCCGCCTTTTACTTGGTCTTTGTTCCGACGGTTGTCTTCTGTGTTATATGTTTTAAATTAAAGAGGGTTAGGGTCACAAACAAGCTAGCGGATTCCCGCTCATTTCCTTTGAGTTTAGTCTCTGCATACTTTGTTTCACCTTGCGATGGACCACTGCGGACGCTACGAGTCACCCCAGGCAATCCAACACCGTGAGCAGGACTACACGCACGGCACGTTGCTGCGCCCCAGGATCACGCGACACTCAGAAGGCACTGGATTTGTTTCGATGGCTCTTGTTCTGTCTGTTGCGGTCCATTGTAAGGTGAAGGAGACTATCGTCACCACTCTTGTCGCGTGACCAAACTGTCTAGACCTGCAGAAAGACCGTCCCGCGCCAGACGAGGCGCGACCGTTGCTGTGAAGGCCACTGAGAAGGAGAGCTGAGTGCTAGCTGCTACTGAGGTTTTGGCTTCCGCGTGTCTCGGTTGTCCACTCTGCATTCGTGCTCCTTGTCCTGGACCCTGTTTTAGGCGGTGAGAAGTCAGTTGGACGGTGGTGTTGAGGAGAGATGGGGAATCTCAATTAGAACGGTGCGGTATTACCCCGTTAACTGTAGCTTGGTGTGAAGCTAGCTTTGTCGAGATCATGCAAAAACTGGATATTTTTATGGTTTTATCAAACAAACACGCTGGCCGCGTATGTCCTAAAAGTCAAATACAAAAAAAGTTTGAGAAGAAAAAGAAGAAAATAAGTGGATTTATGTTTTGCTGTTTGTTGCGAGCCACGTGGTCGCGAGACCGATGTCTTAAACAAGCATCGACATATCAAGGGGCTTTCTCGATGTTTGCAGTACAATGTAAAGAAACACTTTGTGCCACCAGCGCTCCACTTAGTAAAATCAGGGCTTTTTTTTAGGCATTTAGCATTTGTTTGCAATTTTCTATGCGTTTGATAATGTCAGCTTTATGCTGCTTATGCCGGCAACACAATGAAGCTGTCAAGTGCAAAGTTTTACGTTTAGGAATTAGAGGAATGAAATGGAACGATTCAGCCATTCCAGGAGTGGGAGTGGGCCCAGTGTCCCCATTCCTAGGAGTTGAAAGGAATTGAATTATCGAAAACTCTAATTCCCCAGAATGGAAATGGAATGGAATGGGGGTACCCCTTCCGCAACACTGGTAGACATAAGTTTTTTTCCCGTTAAGCTTTGATTCTGCGTATTCACGAACAGCCCTGATTTTTTAGAAGCATGAAATGCTTTTCAAAGAGCCCCCGCCCTCCCCCCCCCTCCTTCCCCCCTCCCCTCCCATTCCCCAAATTCGTAAGTCTGTCAGTCCGTCCATCCGTCCGTCAATCCGTCCGTCCGTGCGTCCACGTCCCATTATATTTCGGGGGAATATTTACGTCACGGGAAGAAAACACCAATCTTGTGTCCTTATATTATGCAGGAAAATTTGTCACGTGACCTGAGCTACCGTGACCTACACACAAATCCAGTTTCCTCGCTAAATTTAGGGAGGAAATTGATTTCAGGTAACCTGACGTCACCAGACGTATGCACCAAGCCATTGTTTCTGCTATGTTTAGCAGGAAAAGAGATGAAATAGGTCCTTCACTCCTTGAAACGAGTTTTCTAAACAAACGTAAACAAATCGCACCTTAGAGACTGCATTTTATGCATTATAGAACTTTAAAAATACAGGCCGCCACCATTTTTTTTTTTTTTTTTTTATGACGCCGGTTTGGGGCTTATTATTTGGGTCTATGTAAATACCGAACACACGGAACCTGACGTACAACGCGAAGAGAGGTTTAACTTTAGGGCAAGTTATAGTGTATGTGGTTAGATGGAACAATTTGAAGAATTTACTAGCCGTTCTCTTGACTTGCTATAAGGGCTTGAAATTTTAGGAGTCGCGGTCTATGAAAGAGTGAGAACACTGTACGTAATTAACAGAGAAGTCTGCGTGTAGTGTATTTTTGAAAAAAATACTCATTATTTCCTCCAAAATTGAATCTGTGAACTGGCATGATCCCCAAAAAAACCTTCAGGATATCCATTATGTTACTTCCAAGACAGTCCTACCTACAAACCTACACGAAGGTGAAGAGCCTGAAGAGTGTGGATTTAAGAAAACCTTGTATCATCCAAGTATTTATATTGAGTTTATACTCTTCGGTCGCTATTCGAGCTTTAAACAAATCCGGTATTGTTTATTTTACAAAATATCTTCCTATCGGCTGCCGAAGGATTTTGTTCTTGCTCATACTGACACTTTTTCACATAAGTCACGAAATATAGGTGGCAAGGTTTGTAATTTTTGCCAAATCTTCCCGAATGTGTGTTTTCTTTCCTCCATGCAGCATAATATTATGGTTGAATCCCGTGCAGGAATATAAAAATTGTGTACGTAGATAGTGTTTTTTCTGCCATAGCGTTTAAATTGGTTTGTTCGAATTGATAATAAATTATCAGGACATTTCTACAGAACCATTCCCCATAATGTATTTATATTTCTGTTTTTTGTGAAGTTCTGTTCTCTAAATACAATTTGGCGTATAACAATAATATTACAATTCTTTTTAGATTCTGTGGAGTTGTGAAAGCCTGAAACAAGCAAATCAATTTATTTTTGCGGGTTTCTTTGCGTTTAATTTTAAAAAAATCAATAGGTTTAGCGTTAAATTAAAAATAAAGGCAACTCCGACAGAATGTACATTATGCACTTTACGTTTTAAATATGCGCATCATAAACACGTATTGGTTTTCGGAGCAAGACCATTCATCAAGGCATCTGAAAAATAATTTATAAACAACTAACAAAAAGTAAGTATGGACTACATAAATATAGGATGTCTCAAGCGAAACAAGACGGGTCAATAAGTATATACATCTTTTTTTTTTTCTAACGTTTCCCAAGATTAGCTTTGCGTTCCTAATCCGGGTGTTATAATGCGCCTCTATGCCAACAGAAAACATTGTAGGTAGGTTATCTTATCTGGTCCTGCGAAACAGTTCGAAAAAAACTAAAGAGGGTAGAAAGTTGGGCAAGTTGGTGATTCATAATAATTAAAAAGCGCAACAAGACGACGGACACAGAACAAGATACAGACACAGCGCTACTTACAACTGACCTTTATTTGCGCTGCAGCTCGGTATATATTACCGGCAACAACAAAAACAAGTTAGGAAGATATAAGGTACACATCGTAAAATTCATAAAAAAACACCGTAAAAGGCTAAAAGTTCTGCATCACTCATCGGCACCCACCCAAAACTAATCATCGTTGGTCAAGAAACTGTAATTCTCTTTTGGATAAAGATAAAGAGGGTGCGCTGACACACTGCAGCCCTAATCTAGCAATTTCTCGAGCCTCGAGTATTTCCCTTGTGGTTTTTCATCTGTTTTTATTTATTACAGCGCAGTCTGTGAAAATTGGAGTACAACCACAATCCCGGCAATGCACACCAAGGTGTCCTGATATGACGGCATAGACGTTGTAATGGCGTTCCCTCAATGTAAGTCGTGCACTCACAAGATCAATGAAAGTTTTCTCTTCTATAAGCCGGAGCAGAGGACACTCTCAAGACTTTAAAGAATAAAAAAGGCAGAAAATGGAAGTACAAAGGAAGAAAAAAGAGAAACCAGTGGTCATACCATACCTAAATAAAGTGTCCCATAACCTGAAAAGAGTGGGCCTACACGCAGGGGTTAACGTTGTTGTTTTCGGCAGCTGCAAGTTGGCTAGTGTATGTAAAAAGGTAAATTCCACATCGAACATAATAAGCAGACCCGGCTGCACGAAAAAGAACGAAACTTGCTTTGTTGAGTGTACAGAAGAGGTTGTTTACTCCGTGCAATTACCGTGCGGGCGTCATTATGTGGTGCAGACTGGCCACTGCCTAAATGAAAGATTTAAGGAACACCGTTACAACGACGATGCCGTCATATCAGGACACCCCGGTGCATGTGCATTGCAGGGATTGTGGTTGTACTCAAATTTTCACAGACTGAACTGTGCTAAACAAAAACAGAAACAAAACCACAAGGGAAATACTCGAGGCTCGAGAAATTGCTAGATTAAGGCTGCAATGTGTCAGCGCACCCTCTTTATCTTTATCCGAAAAAGAATTGCAGTTTTTTTACCAAGGATGACTAGTTTTGGGTGGGTGCCGATGAGTAATGCAGGACCTTTAGCATCTTTATGTGTTTTTTTATGATTTTTACGATGTGTATCTTATATCTTCCTAACTTGTTTGTGATGTTACCGGTAATATATACCAAGCTGCAGCGGAAATAAAGTTCAGTTGTAAGTAGCGCTGTGTCTGTATCTTCTTCTGTGTCCGTCGTCTTGTTGCGCTTTTTTAATCATTATAAAAAACTAAAGTCAAAGACTTTGTATGATTCACTTGCGGTGCACACCTATGTGCTTCCGAATTTAATTCCTATTCGTAATTTGCTTGTGACTCAACTTTTAATCATTGTTGAGCTCCTGTAATGTCAGTACTGTTTAATATAAGGTGAATAATTTACAACTTTCTTTGCAAAGAACCAATAAATCGTGAAACACTACCATGAAGTCTGAAATTCAAACTTGCCTTTTGAATCTCTTGATAATTCCAATATTTTTCTTCTTCGTCGATTCGTCTATCTCCGGGTTTGGCATCGACAAGCATTGCCAAGAAGAAAATTAGAAGAGAAAATAATGCTAGTTTCATCTTGAAGCCGCAACTAGAGAAATAATGATAAAAATCTACCAACCGAGAGTTTTTATTCTCGGAGAAGAATGGGGCCGTGATATTTGAGCTTTTTTGATCTTTTGCTGCCTCGTTCGAAACAAGCATTAAAAAATCAAACACAAAAAAGCATCTGTCTGTCGGCACTTGAGTGACGTCAGCCATTTCAAACTTTTTTAACTTATAATCTTTCCAACTTCTAGTAAAAGTTAACTTTATATTTTATCCCATTAGAAAGAATACAAAAGCCTAGATACGATGTACACATGTATTGCCTATATAAAATTATGAGAAGAATTTCTCTAAAAAATCCTATTGGATTCGAAAAGAAAGATATGTTTTCTAGAATATGGTGGGCCTTTTTTAATAGAGCTAAAACGGTCTACCTGATAAAACGTGTCGTACAATAGTTAATCATTTAACCAGCAAGTTGGCCACTACGTGGCGATTTCTTTCTGGAAGGGCAATTGTGCGCCTTATTTTAGATGTCCAGCCAAACACAGGGATGTTTATTTGATGGGCTTATTTATGCAACTATCAAAAAGTCTTCCTTTTATTCTAACCGGCGGGAGGACGCGAACATATCCGAGTGTAGTGGTTTAACTATCTTAATAAAACGTTACTAAATATTCACAATTGCACATCAATATTGCCGATGTTGGTCGGGCTTGTATTTTAGTTAATGATGGGACTTCAGAGCCAACAAGATAAGGGCTTTTTTCATTCGAATATCAAACATGAATGGCCTTTATCAGCTAAATTATTCTAGCGCACAATAAGGTATGTACTGTAAAGCGTTTTATTTAACTGACCTGAAAAATGTCTCCCCAGTTTATCACTATTCAGCACGCATTGATGCGTTCCACACGTCATTCCCTCTCAGGGGTTTTCGCCACATACTAATACATCAAAACATGACACCCGATCAGTTTTTAATTTTAATAAATGCTGACCGAACAAGCTTTTCTTCTCGGCCAAAACACGCAATGAGTAGCAGAGAGCCTTACTTCAATTGTTTGGAAAGCGGTGAGCTTCTTGTTCAATGTAACGAAGTATAAATTCGGTTGCACACACTTATCTGTCTCATTGAATGCTTTATAGGCTTCTTAGTTTGTTCTTACCGCCGAATTCACAAACCTCACTGAAACCTCACTCAAACTCCACTTCCTCGAGGAAGGCGCAAGGGCCGGCGCTGGCCAATCGCAACGGCGGATCCGTCCTCGCGATTGGCTAGCGCCGGCCCTCGCGCCTTCCTCGAGTAAGTGATGGGGCCCCTAAGTTTGAGTGAGGTTTGTGAATTCGGCGCTTATTGTCAGTATGACAATTTGGAAAATAATATTGACCAATTGCGTTCCTGAAAAGACTTGGCAGTGGGCAGCTCCCAGTTGCCAGTAGCACCGTTGCTGTCCGCTGAATTTATCTAGACCCCGCAATAAGCCTACAACAGACATTTAGGCTTCTTGGCGCACTATCGGAACGGAACGAAACGCGAACGCCGGAACGCGTGGCCTCCGACATATATGCTGTGCTTTCTGGAGGCCGATAAATCTGCGAAGTGGAGAATGAGCCTGCGAGGGAATGCGCATTGTAGTAAACGCAGGCACCCTCATAGGCCCACTCTCCACTCCGCAGTTTTATCGGCTTCCAGAGAGCAGAGCATATATATCGAAGGCGACGCGTTTCGGCGTTCGCGTTTCATTTCCTTCTGATAGCAGTTGCCAGTTTCTGAAGAAAACTTTCTCCAGACTAGGGATGGACCACAAAGTTTTGGCCTCATTCAGTGAACCAATCAACATATTGTGAGATAGTAAGGCTTGTGGATATTGCAGGCCAAGCATAATATCAAAACAAGCATTATAGCTTTCAGCGCTCTTCGACTGGACGTCCTTTCAACACGCTTCCAAGCTGCGTGTTTGAAAATTACAATATTCAACGTCAATATAGTGTCTGCGGGCAGTGACACTTTCAGCTATTTTCCCTATTTGCATGCACATAAACAATTTTTTGTTATCGTCGTAGTGTGGTTGGTACGACGCAGAAGCAACTGAGCAGACCAGTGAGTTGACGACCGAACTCAAGAAATACAACCGGGGACGAACTTGGGACGTCTAAGCGCAAGTTTACATCGTTTTTTTTTTTTTTTTGTTTTTTTTTTCTCTTTTCAGCTTCGCCCGGTGGCGTCTGCCGGGTCCATCTTCCACACCAACGAGCCGACTTCTTGAGCGCAGGCTTGTCTGGAGTTCGAATAAAGACCGTTTTGTATAAACATATAGTACCGGCCGATGCTCCTTTATGTTCCCGAACACTTTGGCTGACGCAGTTGATCACGACGCGAAAGAACTCCACCGGTAGGGAAAACACTGCGTCCGCGCATAGAATGGCAGAAAGACGCATCGGACCCGAGGGAGAAGGGGGGTGGGGGTGCAGTACTTTAAGAGCGCATTCCTGGGAGATGAAAGCAGAGAGTGTGTTCACATTCTAGATATGTCGACTTCCCTCAGTCAGTGCTTGTAAATACCAAAGCACTGGTGCAGTGGGCTGAAATCTCCTGGTGCAGTTGCCAGACTTTGCGCCTTGTCCCTGTCTTTCGGGTTATTTTCTATCGACCCTGTCTGTTTGCGCTTTTAAAACGTATACCTACCGTAGACCAACTATACTCTGTTTCACCTTATAATGTACCCAAGGAAAGGCTACAAGCGCGAGCTCCTTGCTCTATACTTCGTTTCACATTATCTCCGAGCGAAGCCAAAGCTAGAAGCTCGAGACCAGCGCTTTTTGGTTTCTCCCCAGCTCGCGCGCTCGAGCAAAGCCAGAACGCACGGAACATTCGCGCTCGCGCTTCCAGCTTTGCCTTCGCTCGCACATAAGGTGAAACGAAGTATAGGGCACATCTTGGCGGCACAAGCTCTCGTGCGTTAAAAGCAGCTCCCAACGCTATGAGCTCGCGCTTCTAGCCTTCTCTGCGGTACAACATAAGGTGAAACGGTGTATAGCCGAAAACAAAGTTTTAATAAAATCTCTAACCATTTGGAAGTAACAAAATAGACCCTTTCACAAATTCAATGCCATCTAGTGGCTCAAATATCAATTTAATTTTATGTATGCTAATGGCGGTTAAAATTTAGTACCTATCAGTCAACGGCAGACGTAAGAAAGTTAAGGTGTTCTTCGATATACACTACTTTTTTATGTGTTTCAGTTTGGATGGTGTTAAGAAACTACCCCTCTGTTCGAGGCGCTTAGTTGAGTACAACAATTAATAAAAGTATTTACATTAAATTGTTATGAGCTGTCTGGGAGCTATCTGGGAGCATTCCAAGGATTTACATGAAATCCTCCAAAGCTTAGCGCATATAAGCTTATCCTATCATGGGCGGTCGGATATATAGACCTTTCCAAAAAAAAAAATGGCTCCTGGCGGGTTCCATTTTCAATGTTCGAGCGTATGGCAAGTGATTTGCTCGCTTTGCGACTTGACGAACATGGCACGTGCTGGGCTGCGGAGATAACATGCTGGAATGAGGACTTGTGAATATCAGAAAGGTATATATCCACCCACACTTGATCTGTACTGTGTCAAGGGAAGACGAATTCTCACGATTGTACTGTTCCTTCATCTTGCGGAAGTCATGTCAAAAATAAATAAAAAAACATACTGGTGCCATCTGGCGGTACAAAAACAAAGCAGTACTTTTCTGAAAGATTCCCGCGCACAGCATTCGCTGGCGTTTGTGCCGGTGAGGCTGGCCTCAGGAATCTGCTGATGATCAGAGCTTTACAAGCTATGTAACCTTCAAACTCACCAATCATGCACACTGAGCAATTGAATGATTTTAAAAATTTCGAAAGCACCTGTGCCACAAGCAACTTTCTCGGTAGTTATTGAAGTGGGAAGTATGGTCGCCCTGCCATGGGAGCAACTCTTTCCCACGCAGCTTTCGAAGCTTCAGTTCCTGAAACATATATTTACGTTTCTAAATGGCTTTGAGAAAGACCAGAGTACATCGAGTAAGAAAAGTGATCTTCAGCTCCTTCAGTTTCTCTCTTCAACAATAAATTTAATTGTTTGACTATTTTTAGTTGCTGTTGGCCCATGGGAAGTATATCTTCCACCCTGGTATTTTTTGTGCTTTGCGAAAAAATATTAACTTCGCACAGAGCTCTTATTAAAATACTTTCATACAAAGAGCTAAAAAAAAGTTCACTACGGGGCCTACAAAAAATTCGTTCATGAAAGTACTATAAGACTCGCTACGGTGACATAACTTTATCGAAAGATCGTGATATATCTATTCCTTTAAAAAATACGTTATCTCACTCACGAACAACAATAGAGCGAACGTACATACGTCTGGAATGTTCAGGGTCCGCGTTTTGTTCCCGTCTTCAAATTTTTGCTTCCCTAGCCATCAAAGACCGCCACTAGCAGACTGAATTTAGGAAATGGTCTCAAATAGTAGTGTGTCTAACAGAATTACATTTCTGAGATTTCATAAAGGTGGCCAAACACAAATAAACCTATTTCACCAGCCAGTTTCGCTACGCCGCCACTTCCGACATGCATCGTGTGAACTGTAGTCTTTCCGCGCGTGCGACAACCCCTCTGCGGGTGGGCACGAGCAGAGCACGAGTCGGCACGAGCTGACTCATTTACTGTAACCTGCCTCCTATGAACTACACTTATGGCAGCGTCACGCATGCGTGGAACGCTCGGTGAAATCGGTCTATTCGCCCCATTCTTATTCAGATGACCTTCGCCAGAATTCTTCATAAATGTACAGCATTAGCTTCACCCGAAATGACGTGTCATTTTTATACTAATAAAAAACCCCGCAAAAATGAAGAGAATCCTACGGAAAAAGAAAACAAGCCGAAATGGAAGGCGTCATAATCACCGATGTTCGTACGGGGATTCGAACAGCATATGGCCCATCCAACGTCCAAGGACCATCGCGAGGGCACTGCAACAGGTGCAAAGAGTGAATGCTGAACTTTCGGCTCGCATTCGCTGCATGTGCTTCCCACCAAGAACGCTGCCGGCTACAGACGCTCTTTTCCCCGTACCGGAGGCAACTCGGTACATCATCGACAATTCAGGGAAACCTAGAGATAACCATGTGTGTGGTCGATACCGGATCCCATGAGCGTACCAATCCGGGGGGGGGGGGGGGGGGGGGGTGGGGGGGCGGGGGCAAGGGGGGTGCTTACCCCTCAGTTCTCACAGTGGGTGGGGGGCAAGTGGGACGCTTGCCCCCCCAGCTCTCACAGTGGGGGGGGGGGGGGGGGCAAGGCATGTGTTTTGCCCCCCCCCCCTGAAACTGCCGCCACTGGTCAGGGAAAACACTGGCCGGCGGTGCCCAAGAGATACCAAGGGCACCGCCCCCCGTTCCTGGGGGGGTCGGTCTGGGTTTGCCCCTCCCCCCCCCCCCCCCCCCCCCGCCCCACTTGAAGAGAAGTTGGTACGCCACTGCCGGATCCTTACTCAAGATGCAAGGTGAGCGAAGAGTTGTCTCTAGCTCTTGAGCTTTATACTAAGGACGAACTGGGCTGCTCTAGACAGAGTCCCAACCAGAAAGACGTCGTTTCAGTGTTGGTCAGTGACAAAAAACAGTACATACCCAAGCATTTCATGACAAGGTCAATTCGCGAGGCTTTTCGTCTGTTCAAAAGTGCACACCCAGAAACTACGATTGGCCTCACTAAGTTTCACTCCTTGCGACCCCGCTGGGTCAAGTGTGCACCCCAGGAACAAGTTTGCGTATGTATATATTGCGTAAATTTCAAGCTTTACACTGCAGCTCTTGAAAGCGTTACCAGCAACAACGTCAACATCTCTGACCTGGAATCCAAGTGCATTTGTACTCTGCCAACCAATGAATGCCGACTGTCTAACTGCGTTAGATGCCCTAAGGATCGCCATTTTACGCTTGAACGACTTTACATTCCAGAAGCAGAAGTTCTGGAAGCAGCGTGGGAATCTGGCAATCCGATTAAGAAAACGTTGGATTCAGTGGCATTTATAGAAGAATTTCAGACACTCGTAGGTAGGTGTATCCCTCATAATCATATCAGGCAAGTTCAAGGAAAAGCCATGTACATGGAAAAGCGGTGCGAAGAATAAGAAAGCCTCGTGCTACATTTCAATTTCGCGGTTGAATTGGACCGCTGTGCTGCCCGACGAAGTCCAGGCCTACCACTGGAACAAAAAGCATGTTTCAGTGTTTACATGCGTTGCAACCACTCGAAAATCGACACGCAGCTTCGCCGGATGATTGGATCGATGGTAATGGCTATACCCTTTGTAACGGGCGGCAGCTTGCGCCACCTAGCCTAACATTTCGTCACCCCTTCGTTTTTTTTAATTTGTATGAATTTTGTTAAAACAGACCCCCCCCCCTCTCTTTTAAATTGAATTTATTGCTTATTTTTATCTGTATTGTTCTATCCTTCCCTAGATCTCTTCCACCAATCTTCCAATCTCCTCCGAGTTTCCGCAATTCTTTCCCTATCCATTCGTCCATCCATGTCCGGAAAACCCAGTGGCCCCTCCAAATCCGTAGTCATTCCCCCCAAAATGGTGAGAAAAAAGCCCCGTGCACCTTAAAATTACATGTTCTATAGTTTCCCTTTCGCGATTGCATACTTCGCATAGAGTGTCTACTTCCTGGAATTTAGCCTTGTACGTTTTCGTTCCTAGCACCCCCGTTCTAGCCTCAAACAGCAAAGAGCTCCCCACTGAATTATCATACAGCTGTTTCTTCTTTATTTCTTGTTTTTGTGCCCTGTATATTGCTAAAGCTGATTTCCCCTGCATTCTCTCTTCCAGCAATTTCCTCTCTGTTTTTTTTTTTTTACTTCCTTTTCTACTGATATGCTCTGATCGGCTCCATCTCGTTGAATGTATTGAAATCTCAGCTTGCGGGTTCGGTTTGTCCACTTAGTGTTTAGACTTTTCATATATAGAGACTTGTACACTTTCGCTGCCCACCGTGTATCCTCAATTTTAGCTAGTCTTTGTTCAAATTTTACTTTACTGATCGCTTCTCTACTCTCAAAATATGCCCAACCCATATCCCCCTGTACTCCCTCATTTGGTGTATTCCCATGTGCCCCCAATGCCAACCTACCCACACTCCTATGCTGATTGGATCATCATCGTCATCTACGACGATGTCTGTCACGACTCCGTTCACGCCTGCTCTGCACTCAGGAAAGTCACAGATTGGATCGATGACAACGCTCCTGTTCACTCGCAAGTAACTTGTGTCAGCGATAGAGCAGCGAGCCATTTTAAAAACAGATATCAACTGCACGAGTTCAGAAAACGGAAATATCCTCTAGCCAGATGGCTGTTTTCTGAGACAGGACACGGCAAAAACGCGTGCGATGGTGTTTGAGGACTTGTAAAACATCAGGCCACTCTACACAACCTGCGACAGCCAGCAAGCATGGCGATACAAAACGCCCAAGACATGTCAAGTGTATTGTTTCAGCGGCTCCAATGAGTCAAGTTGATTTGCTTAGAAGCAGGTCAAATAATGGAGTTTCGAAACCGGAAAAAGGAAGAATGTAGGAACGTGCGCCCCGTCGCTGGAATGCAAAAGTGGCATGTATGACAAAGTCTCATTGTGGGGCTGAAGTTGGAACTGACTGTCTCTCGCACCACAGAGAGCGCAATGACGACCATCTTTTCATTGTGCCAATCCCATAATGTAGACGAAGTTTCCGGGTTTTTTTTAACGGAAATGAAGTGTTAATTGTATGACCAAACCGAAGTGTTATGTCAGGTTCCTACCTCGACGGCGCCAACCGAGGTTTTGTGCTCGTAATTTGTGTTTCAGTTTAAATCAACATGTACTGCAAAGTTGCACAACAGGAGTGAACTTGAAACTAACTTTTCCTCAGACCGTACAGCACCCAATAGGACGACAATGCCTGTATAAACACTGCTTGAACAGGCTGAGTGCCAACCCTGTTTAGTATTGTGCATTTGTTAGAGTGTGAAGTATTACATTTTGGTTCCAATAAGGTGTGTTCGGTTCGTACCTCGAGAGCGCAAGTCGGGCTGTTGTGTTTCCTTGTTTCTGGGAAGTTGTGTTCCAGGTCACACGAAGACCGAGCAGCGACATTCGAAATAAGCATGAGGGGCGGGCTTGTCACAGGACGGATGCATTTTGAAGCTTTGAACTACTGCTTAATAGGTGTGTTTATAGAGTCGAATATCTAAAATGGGAACTTGGCCACATATTAAACAAAATATAAAATTGTTATAAGTTCCTTTTATAGAACGTAGGAGTAATTGAGGCCGCGGCAGCTATCAACAAAAATGTTGATATGGAGGGTATATATAGTACAATTCGAAGCTCTGTGTCTTTGACCGGGAAAAAATAAAGCAACACACATTTTAATAAAAAGCACGGCATTGTGGTGCAGTAGACTTTACCTAAATTTGAAAAAAAAAAGTCTGCTTGTTTTTTATTTATTATTTTTTTTTTTTGAGCTGCACGTCGAATTGGGAGAGCATTTTACACTGAGACATGTTTGAAGCGCTGTAAATATTGTTAATTATAAACTAGATCACCAAAATATAGATCTATGATAGATCCTTTTGACAAGAATACTGTATATGAGTAAAAAATAAATAGTAAAGCTTGAAAATCTTAAGAGATAACAGCGAACCAATATTAGTTAAAAATGTCAAAGTAGCCAAATTCCTGCATTTCGAAGTGTTGTATCTCAGACAGAGGCAAAATAATGCAACATGTTTTTAATAAGAAAACAGGGCGATACAGTGTAAAATGCTGCACCGAAATTTAAAAAAATAATAAAAAAAGTTTTAGTTGCATGATGAAGGGGGCTTTTTCGTTTTCAGCTATGTTCAGAGCATTGTAAATATTTTTCTTTATAAGTCAGAGCCACAGTTTACATATAGACAATACACCTTTATGTGAAGAACATGTGACAAATATTTCAACGGTATATCTTAAAAACTCTACGAGATAATAAATCACAAACATAAGGTAAAAACGTCAAAGTAGCCATGTTTGTGTATTTTTTATGCACAATATATATTTTGAAGAATTGTATAAATTGATTTATGCTTTACAATTATAAACTACTATTTGTGCAAACGTTTTGATTTTTATTTTTTTTTTGTTGTTGTTTTGTCTATTACGTGCCGTCAAACCTGGCAGAAATAACAAAACGCCAAAAACGGGTTTGTCGCCCTGATGTAGTCTTTTTCTTGTTTTCTCGAGAAATAAATTTTTTCTCGCAAACCTTTTATGATTTCGTTCCCTCCTCACATTGGGAAGTAATATATAAAAATACGAAAAAAAACAATGTCAACTGGACACGCGTGCATGATCTTATCCGAACACGCCCAGGGCTACGTCTTTTTGCGCATTGACAGCGTGCGCCGGTCGCTCCAGCCACCTTAGACCGGACCTCATTTCGTCGTGGTAAGTGGGGGGGGGGGGGGGGGGATACATATACACTCTGAGTTAAAGAGATACTGAACCAAACATTTTGGTGTCTATAAATGGTGGCACGCGATCTTTGCATGAGCCAGTAGCCGCCGGTATGCGCGAGAACACGCAACAAAATTGACGTTATAGTCCCCCGATTCACGCTTAAGATGACAGTGAAATGTATGGGCTCCGGACAAAAGGAGAATAAAAAGAGGATTTTAATTTCTGCAGGTGAACCCTGCGTGTTCGTGGCACCTATTAATCGCTTACCTTTCATCACCAGACCCCACTGTGGAGATGAAAAGCCTGTCTTTATTCTCCTTTTCTTCTGGGTCCACACATTTCAGCTACATCTTAAGCGTGAATGGGAGACTATGGCGTCAATTTCGTTGCGTGTGCTTGCGCACACCGGCGACTTCTGGCTGGATGAAAGATCGTGCTCCACTTATTATGGACATATGATAAGTTGAGACCTAAAGGAATAAGAAAAATTTTGTGTCTCTAGTCCGCTCCCGCTTTCGCACCGCAGACTTAAAGCCAATATAAAGTAAAATGAAATAAATCCTTGGATCAAGTGGAAATTTCTTGGAAATGCCAATTGGAAATTAATGGGGAATAAAGGAAACCACTCCAATCTGTACAGCCAGTGGAACGGCCCAGGAAAAGCAGCCGGTACTAAAAGCACCACTGGTGCCCGACTCACTGTCCGCCTCCGCTACTAAGACACGAGTGCGTCTCACAGCAAGTCCGACGGTCACACAGTGAAATGTTTGGTAAGAGTGCACTAGAAAGGAAAGGTGGGGCAACTGGATTGCTATTTCTGCTAAAGATGCTTTGAAAAGTGGCGCCATTTATTGTTGTGGAAATTCTCGAGACACGTGCCACGCGCCACTTCTGGGAAGAACATGGCGTCTGAAACCTAGCTCAGGGCTACTGTATCGGGGCTGCGCTGTGACGCCATTATCTTCAAAAGGGCTGCACGTTGCACCTGCCTCGTGCATCGACGCACCTTGCGCTACTTTTGAAACATGAAGGGGCTTTAATTTCTGCACCTCCACATGTGGAAAAAACGGCTAATCCAAGCCACTTAAAGCCCAAGCCACTTTGCTCGTAGCACCATCTCGGGTGCTACGAGCGAAGTGGTCCGGATTAGCCGTTTTTATGAAAAACGCGTTGCGTTCCAACGCTAAGTTCAACCGGCACACTGGTCAAGGTCACAGAAACAACAGTACGCTAAGCTATATTTTTTATACAACCGAGACGTCAGTCGTCACGTCAATGCATATCGTCTACGCGACCTGACTTGACGTCACAACACCATGCGACATCACGGCGACGCATCGAAGTCAACGTCGTAATTGACGTTGACAACGCGCGTTACACGACATTAAGACTTCCTTCTGACGTTATACTGACATCGACGTCGTTGACAATGACGTCGATGTCAACATTGACGACAACGACGACGACGACGTCACGCGACGTCAAGATGACGGCGTCCTCGTCAATTCGACGTCATAAAGACGCTTGGTGTCAAGTCGCCGAGGTCGTTATCGACATGACATATTAGTCGTCATGACGACGTCCCGACAACCTCACGACATCGACGTAGACGTCATCTTTGATGGCGACGACGTTAAACGACATGAAGACTTCGTCGTGACGGCGCATCGACGTTGATTTTGGCGAAGGCGACGAAGGTACACGCCGTCAAGGCTTCGTCGTGACGTCGTTGTGACGTTGAAGTTTACGACGATGTCAGGACGACGTTAACGTGGCGTCATAACGATGTTTGACGTTGCGTGGGGCGGCGACGTCAACGTCGGTAACGACGACCACGTCCACGTCGTCGTCGACGCGGCGCGACGTCATGTCTGCATTACAACGGAAACTTGATGTCGTGTATCTAATGTGTATTAGGAAGTTGGTCCGTTCTCGTAGTCCTGACGGAGATTTTCATTGCGGGTGTTTGTCGGCAGATGCTCGATGTCGGAAGCGTGTCTAGTGTCTTACGGATTTAGCCTGTCAGGCAACGTCCGGTCAAATCTTCCCGACGTCATGTTCTCTTTTCTTTATCTTTTCTTGTTTTGGTGTGGTCAAATAAACTCAGCTGCGCTCGAGATTTTTGTTTGTGTTGTCCGTTTGTTTTATTCTTCCTAGCTCCTGGTTTTAAGTTATGACGACTTTCTATGCTTTGTAAAAGAGCAGCACCGTTGTAGACTTTGTCGGTTCTAGGCAATATCTCTCTAGAGCCGACGTTGTGCGACAAAACCCCTATAACGAAGAACATAGCCGTTTATACTGAGAGAGTTTGGCCAATGGACGGAGTTACTTCTTTGTCTTCTTTATTCCTGAGAAATCGCATAGAGTTCCTATGAGTCAGAGCCCCAAATGGCGGACGTAAGTAGTCATTCCCCGGTTGCCAGACTACCCTGCTGTGGCTGCCAGGCTGTCAAGATATCCTTAAGAAGGCCACACTCTCTCAGTATAAACGGCTCTGTCGAAGACAAGCTAGTTCAGTTTGAGTGAAGGTTTGTTGTCGCTTTTCACAGTTGGAGACCATTTGCTACTCAATATGTTGCCATTACAAGTTATTAGTTCAAGTTACTGCAAGGAGTTAAGGCGTGTTTGAAAGAAAGAAAAGACGGAGTTTTTGTTTTAAAATATTGACGTGGAAGTTTGCTACGTTTAGAAAAATTACTTTTTTTTCTGCATTAATAACAATACTATAATAATGGGCAAGCAAATATTTTTTAAAGTTTTTTTTATGTGTAAGACACACATTTTGGTATACTTTTGCATAAAGTTGTTTGTTGGTAAATAATCTGTGAATGTGTCTCTAAAACGCGCTTTTTAACGAGTTTCGTAAATTGTTTTTGCATAGAAACATATAGTTTCAATTTTTTATATTTGGCATTCATAATACAAATATTTTATAAAAACAAATAACAAAATTTTAACTACTTGCATGGTTTGGCTTGACACTGGCGTCCATGCAGATCACCATTTAGTGAAATCTCGGCAGTGTCCAAGCCCCCAGCTTTTTAATTTTATATCTCTGGGAACAATTTAGCTATGGCGTTCACATATAGCTGAATGTTCCTACCAAGATCATGTCTTTCGCTTATAGTTCTTACAAGAATATAAACAATATGATCCCGATAGTCATTGTGCGATCTGACGTGGAAACGCCCAGCAGCAGAATGAACAACTTTTATTTGTGGCTGCACAAATCCTCCCAACCTTTGTCCTATTATAAATAGAAAACGCAAGGATGTGCGCGTTAGTTCGAGACGAAAAAAGGTGTCGTTAAACGTGAACTGTTTACGTATATGCCCGTTGTTTTGGCATAGCGGTCAGCCTTGTACATTTCGTATCATGAATCCCTCTTATATCGTTGCGCCCTTGAACGTTTGGGCAACGAAAAAGAAAAGAAATAACGCTAGAACGTTTGACATCAACCACTTATTCGAGCAAAACAATGAAAAGTCAGATGGAGCTCTACAATCCTATTTCGTAGAGATGGGCCGAGGAAGAGAGCCCTATGATATTTTAAACCACATCGTCGTCAACGAGTGTCATAAGCTCAGATTCGATTGTCTTGTTCAAATGCCAATAGTGCATATATAGTAAAATAAACTGTGGCGCTTGAACAGTATAGACTTCGTATTTTTGTGTTGGTGGTGATGACCTTGAGTTTTATACTATATAAGGAGGTGGACTAATAATTAGCGAGCTAGCTGAGCATGAGATGTCGTCCTGACTATTTTCTGTCCCTTCTAAGTTTTGATGTTTCTCTTCTTCACCTTGCAAAAAGGACCTCTTTACATTAACGCGTTTTCATGTACAACTTCTTTTGCGATTACAATATGTACTGCATTTGCTTCAGTTCTAGTATGTTTGTCCTGCACAGGATTTCACAACGCGCCAAATACAAAAATAAAGCTCTAACCTCCTGGAATAATCACACTAAAGCCATGACTCCTGACTCAACATGAACCCTTGGACCAAAAAGACATATCCTACGTTCTGCACCTCCCCTTGTCCTCAAGCTGGCGTGGGACATGTACGTCAGACTTATAGTATAATATGCGGCTACCATCTGGAATCCTCATGAAATTTACCTAATTAAAAATCACAAAGCAGCTCAAAACACGTCTGCCCGTTTCATATTATCTACCTATAATCCTTTATTCAGTGTTTCCGCCTTGAAAAGCTAACTAACCAGGTCCTCTTTGCAGCTCCGCAGGAAAGACTCTGAGCTCTGCCTTCTTCATACAATATACTACCACATTCCATACCTTAAAAATGAGTTGCTCTCAATCCCCGACCGAAAATCTTCGTGACTTAACAAAACATGTGCCATCAAACGTATTTCAGGCTCTACAAACGCATTTAATCGATCATTTCTTCCCCAGGCAATCAGCGACTGGAACAACCTCCCATCATGCATTGTCACCGCTGTGCACACGAATAATTTTCTATCTTGTATTAAACTTCATTTTTCGTCTTACTAGTTGCCTGGTTTGTGTAATTCTGAGCAGTCCTAAGTGTTGTGAGTGTGTTAAGTTTTAGTCTTTTTTCGTTTTTTTTATTTGCGTTTTTATATTGCATAAATCTTGAATATCCCTCCACCCTTTATGTAATGCCCTTCACGGGACATTAAAGTGAAAATAATGGATATGAAATAAAAGGGTCAGAAGCGTTCATTCGGCCACAGAAGTCTTACTTGCTTTCTCGAAGGCCGTAAACCATTAGCGTTCTTGTGAATTAATATGCATGTCACTGTATTTGATGATTTCCAGGCAAATATGTGACATGCGACTCGGTTATAAGGTAAGAAACGCTGAAAATTCCTACTTTAGCGAAATGCTATCCAAAATACCGTACAGTGCCTGTTTTGGCGAAGTGTATCCTAGATGGAACGTTCGGAAAACAACCTGCACAGTTTTCACCTTAATAACTATGCACTCCAGTAATGTTATTTAATAGTTTCTCAAAAATAGACAAACCCGACCTGGTTGCTAAGATACGCGGCCCTGAAATAAACCGCTTCGACAAATGCTCTTTCCAATGGTCTAAGCAGGGCGTTTTTCGGGGGAAAAAAAGGCTTTGCAGGGAGCCTACTGAAATTGACGCACACCGCTCGACCTAAATTGAGAACTTAATTAAAATTGTATTGCATGATTCCACAGGAATTTTGCAAGATTCCACTTTTTCGTCAAGATATCCGCGCATTGAGTTAGGCTACTGCGACATGATCTCTTGCCGAATTTCAGAGCGGTACGTTTTTTAAGCAACTGCGCCTTCACAGGGAACCCGCAGAAAACAACCTAGATATTTCATATTTCACTGAATACCTATCTCATAAGGTGGACTACGAGATTCCCGGCGAACTTCGCGAGATGCGACATGGATGCCGAAATAGGAAGTGCTGAAGTTGGCCTCTGACTAAATCTCGCCTGGTGCAATCCGACGGCGTGTTTTTTGGGCAACTGCGACTTCGAACGGAACACACAAAAAACAACGAAAACAACTTAGACGTATAATATTTTATTGATCACCTACACCATTATAGGTGGACTGCGGGATTCTCTGGGAACTTTGCGAAATACAAAGTGGAATCTGATATACGAGGCGCTGAAATTGGCCACTCTGACTAAATCTCGCCTGGGACAATCCAACCGCGCGTTTTTTGGCCAAATGCGCCTGCGCCGGGAACCCGCAGAAAACAATCTGGTTGCTTTATATTTCGTTGAATGCATAGCCCAAAAGGTGGACTACAGGACTCCCGGTAAACTTTAGGAGATACTACCTGAAAGCCGAAATAGGAGACGCTCAATTTGGCCTCTGTGGCTAAATTTCTCCTCTGGCAATCCTACCATGCGTTTTAATGCGAAAGCATTAACTGTCCCAAGGAGCGAAACCGGCGATGTTGGTGACAGCGAAAAAAGCCACCTAAATTCCCATTTTCGCATTGGCTAAGGGAAACGGCAGCTTAAGTCCCATTGGCTGCGACGCGTCATATCAGATGTTTCGTCACGGAAGCCTACGAGGCCGCTCGTGGTCAAAGCGGACGCTCCTCAGAAATAAAACACAAAGGAAAGCACAGCAACGCAGTCCTTTGTCACAGAAGCCGTCGTGAAGCCGGCAGTGTTCGCTGCGCCTGCGCTATGGGGTAGCATGAGGTCACCGCCGGAGCACCGTCTGAAAATGGAAGATGCGGCGCGCTGCTTGTAAGAATGCTTTCGCAATCCTACACATAAGCAGTTTGAAGTGTCTCTGCCGAATTGTTTTGGCCCTCATCGTTTTTGCAGGAAACTCGCAGAAAACAGTTTAGACATCTAATACTTTGTTGGATACCTACCTCATGAGCTGGACAACGGGATTCGATACGACTTGAATGCCAAAATAGTAGGCGCTGAAGTTGGCCTCTCACTAAATCTTTCCTGGGGCTATACGACCGCGTGTTTTCCGGGAAACTGCACCTTCGCAGGGCAGCCGCAGAAAACAACACTCTAAAAAAAAATGGAGGAAAAAAGTAGCAACGGCGCGTCTTCCTCCCTTCTACTGACACGCACCCAAGCGGACACGAGAAGGAGGGAGGAACGAGACGTTTTCCTCCTTCTCCAGGCAGACTGGAGAAAGCTTTCGCCCTCCCGACTCAACTTCTTTCGGTTTCGTTTTCGAGCAGGTCGCGCACGTTGTTTAATAAATGCTGTTGAGTTGATTGAGCTTCAGCGGCAGCGAAGGCCGCCTGTAATTCTGTCTTCTAGTCCAAACGTGCAGAGCATTTCGGTTGCATTGACGTTTTTATCACTAATTTTATGAAACGAGCAAACGAAGCCGCTAGAAACGGCGAAGTTCCGGAGCAGTGCCAGCAGCACCACGTACACTGGGAAAGATGGCCGTCTCCGAATTGCGGGGCTCACGCGGAACTACAGTAGCGAAACCAACGAAACCACGCGGAACTGTGTCGACGTTCTCGACGTTATGGAAATCGCAGGAACTGCGTCCAAGACAGGCAGGTTTTGCTGCCGGCTGCCTTGGCGCCTTTCTTGCTGAGTTCGGTTCTGTTTTCCGATGCCGAGTGCGACCGGCGTTCAACGTGGTTCTGTATTTGTGCGTGTCAGCAACATAGCAGCAACATCGTGATGGCAGTGTTGTGGGTTGTGAACAGAAGACTGGAATTATCGCCGATGTGACCGTGTGTTCGCGTATCAGTGGTGTAACTACAAGATGAGATGACGTAAACTGTCGGGCATTGATGCCGCTGGTCGGGCCGTGATCGGACGGGGTGGGGTGTTGCAGGTTGACATTCCGCTTTACATTAAAAAGTTTAATACCACTTGAGGGGTTAGGTGCAATCGATCGACGTGCGGATAGTCATGTTGGAACGCTGGTCTGAACAGTATGCTCCTATCGTACAGTGGCCAATGTGACTGTCGGTTGTCTCGTGCCCGAGAGCGATTGCGCTCTGGGGAAAGGACTGAACAGTAAGAAATCCTGACGGAAAGTAGGTATATTTACAGTGTGAAATTTTAGCATGAAAAAAAAATAGTAGGTAAAATCGAAAAAAAAAAAGCTACCCTTTATTTCGCTGTTTAAATATACTACGGTCCCTGGAGAAACTGCCCTCAAAGTGGCGCGCTGGGATGCTCGCAAGAAGTTTCGAGCTCGCCACGGCGTAGCTCCGTACACTTAACACCTGCCGCAAGTCGCGGCTTTGACTGCATTCAAGTTGATCGAAAAGCGATCTCTCAGCCCGTGAAGCATCACTTCCAGCTGAGTGAATATCCGCTCTACAGAGATTAATTCAAGACTGCAATTGCAGCCTTGCGCGAACAGCACAAATAGAAAAACAAACACTACAATAGAAATAGAGGCTACGACGTGCCGCGCGGGGAAACAAACTCATGGCTTCGAACCGCATTGGAGCGGCTTGATTTATTGGATTTCAAATATTTACGGCATGATCGAGCGTTCGCTTTTTAATAAGAGATTCATCCCTTGAGTCATTCAAAATACTGTCGAAGGTATGACATTGCTAGAAAAAAATCAACATGCTGGGATTATTTTTTATTGCTTATTCTGTCACCGAAAAATTCCGTACGTTCAAAACGACCAGTATAAAAGACGGGAAAGCAGAGCTCGGGTGTAGCGTTCGGGTTAGTGTGCCGTTTGATTGATGTTTGTATGTGCAGGGTATGTGCTCAGTGTATGTCCACGTGGTGCTTGTAGTATGTGTAATAGTAAAGGAGAGGTTCCCGAAGATTTGTAAGCGCAATGGTGGGCTGAAGAAATAAAAATATTTTTTGTGGAACATAAATAGTGCGCTATCTAGCGCCACCTAGCCTAGCTACTTGCAATTACTCTGCTTGACCCTGCCATCTAGTGGCAAGCGATTTAACCTTTCACGCTACGCGATAAACAGTGGCTTCGAGTTAGTTCTTTTGAGAGCGGCTTTTGGTTTCGCGGATTGGGTTTGCCATTCCTCCGTGATGTGCGGTTGACAAAGTAATAGTAACTCGAGGAACACCAAAGGTAAGACGTAAAGTGCGCGAAGTAACTGGGTATCGGCTGTCTCCGTTTAACATCGCAGTGCTGTCGACGAGAAGACTGAGTAACTGCTTTCGAAACGCAAGTTTCTGTACCTGTGGGTGGAATCTGGCGTCGGAAATAAACACAGTTCGCGAAAAGCTCGTGTTACGCTTTTATTCGCTGCTCCTCTCGTCCCGTACAAGAGACGTAGCGTCCTCGTTAAGCCTTATTGAGCTCGATTTGCTCGATTCAGGGCCGCCATAATGAGATGCAGGCGACGGAGGAACTTTGCTCAACTGCTTCAGGGACGAAAGTTCCTCTCTTTCTGAAGGAACATAGGTTACAAGACCGTTCCTCCCCTAAGGGAGGACAATCGATACCCTTTTTTCTAAGAGTGAACCTAGAAGTCTCATACTTCATCAAGTTGCTACCCCATAATGTATACTACTTGATATCAGGGGAAATTTGCGAGATACGCCCTGGTTATTGAGCTAAGAGGCTCTGAATGTGGCTAATTCGAAAGAATCACGTTCCAAAAGAGCGAACCCTAGAGTATTGTGGGAAAGTGCGCCCCCACCAGGAACCTGCGGCGTGCAACCTATATGACTCGAAATTATTTAAACATCTATACCAAAAGAGTTGTGCTACTAGATTTCCCTGAAACTTTGCGAAATTTGCCTTGATTCTTGAGAAAAAAGGAGTTGAATGTGGCTATTTGAAAGAATCACGTTCCGAGAGCACGAACCCTCGAGTATTTCGCAAAAGTGCGCCTTTAGTATGAACCTGCGGCTTGCAACCTATATGGCTAGAAATTATTTAAACATTACCCAAAGAGTTGTGCTGCATGATTCCCCTGATACTTTGCGAGATTTACCTTGATTCTTGAGAAAAGAGGTGTTGAATGTGGCTATTTGAAAAGAAACACGTTCCGAAAGCGTAAATCCTGGAGTATTTTGGAAAAGTGCGCCTTTAGCATGAACTTGCAGCGCGCAACCTAAATGGCTTAAAATTATTTAAAACTCTGCTCAATAGACCCTTTACGAAAGTCAGTCAAGCAACTATGAGATACCGAAACCGCCGCCATTACTGCGTCGTCGTTTCGGTTCGGGAGCGAGCGATGGCAGGTGCTTGTGGCAGTACTCCCGGTACCTTTGGCTGCGGTCCTCAGGGACGAGTGACTTTGCCTTCCCCGTGGAGCACTGACCTCACTGCAGTTCCGCGTAGCTTTAACAAATGTAAGATAGAGGCGTACCGCGCCTCGACACTCGCTTCGAGCCGCCAGGTTGCCCGAAGCAAGAAGTTCATCAGCGAGGCCTACGTTGATCCGGCGTCGGTTCAAGTGTTGAGGTAAGGACTGTTCTTTCTTGTTGCCCGTTCAGACCTAAGCGTGAGCCAACCCAAAGCAACAAGCGCGCGCATCACGCCATGAACGTGTCTTTTACGTGCAGGCGGACTTGTGCCGTCTGCCGCAGCGCCGTGCACAAGGAACCGCCAAAAGAGGCCTAAGGTACTCGCGCATCTTCGGCCTCTTTTGCATGATGAAACGAAATGTAATATTTTCCTGCTCGTTGACTTCTCACAGCTTGATAATGTTGCGAGGCTCAGTGGCGTACGGACTAAAGAGTACCAGGCGGGGGGTGAGAGGTAAACAGAATCGCTCTTGCGTCGTGCCGGTGAACTTCGCCTCTGTACGCCATGCTTAATAGATTTTTTTTTTTTTTTTTTTACAAAGGCGCCTGTTTTGATCGTATTGCTTTCTGTGCTGGCAAGTTTTACGTAGACGGTTTGACGTGTGTGGTGCCCGCGAGCATGCACTATGTCCACTATCAGCCCGAGCATGCTAGCTCAAAAGTTAGGACAGACCAGTCCCAACTTTCGGCGTAGTAGAAGCTTCCGGCATTTAGTAAACGAATAATCGCATATATGACGCGTCTTTTCTCACACATAGCACTGCTAAGATTATGCCTCTTACTTATTTAAAAAACAATGTGGGTGAACACAGTATGTTTGTTCACTATACAATCTATGCAGTAAACATAAGTAAAAAAGAACGCAAATTTATTTCAGATCCACCACCGGAGTGCTCATCAAAGCAAGCTGCTTCAGGAGCCAGAGGAAAGCCAAAGTAGGAAACCTGGGAGTAGAAATTGTGCGGTTAGAAAAAATGTGGTTGTATAACTTAAACGATGCAGACGGAACTTTGCAATAGAAACTTGTTTCCGTTGGGCTGTTCTACTGGTTGTTTTTAAACAGCCTTCAGTCAAGACTCAGGTGTGTCTCTCTGTCCCTATTTGTTTTGTTACAAGCTCTTGAAACGACCTTAATAAAGTCAACTCTCCTATGCATCCCATGTGCACGTCTGTTTTACTCTCCAGTGTTATTCTCAACAACACATCGTTCATTCATTCAATACTTTATGTTGTGGCAGACAAATATGCTGTGCGATGTATTCTATGGCATGCTGTGCCTTTTGCGGTTATTATCGGATGAGTTCTATGCTCACGGACAAAGTTACGAGGTAATGTGGTCAAAGCACTTGAAGAGCAGCTCTAGCAGAACGTTGCGGGGACGAGCAAAGCAAATCGTTCTCGGAGGCCCGATACCGCCCCGGGCGCTCGCTTGAAAACATGTCTAGAAGTTGCAGCACGAGCTCCCGATACAGGCATTAAAGAGACGAAGTCTACCCCTCCGTGCTAGCAAGAGCAACCATGCAATGCCAATGTCGTGAACATAAAACAATGTTCTATCGAATTCCATGTAATGTCGTGACGTGCGAGCACTCCTTGCGTTCGTTCTTTTTTTCTGTTTTTGCGCGAGTACTTGTACGGACGAGGTATTATTCGAAGCTACGTTCCCATACCTACTAGGAAACTTCACGCAACCTGTGATCGGACACCACAACGCAACGTTGTCAGAAATCAAATCTGAATACTGGTCAGGAGTCGCTTGCAGCTACGGGATCCATCGCACGATTACTCGTGTAGTTCAAACGCATTTCGAAACGATGTCGCGTGGACAGGGGTTATCCTCTATAGATTATTTTTATTTGTGCTAACTTTACACTCCGAAGCGGTGAACACGCGCTCGAAGCTTCGAAAAGCGTTGGAGCAGCAGCGGACAGGCCAAATGTGATCGTCGCTCACGCCGCGCGGATCTGCATGACCCGATTTCTTCGAATACTGGTGTTTTTAACGTGAAAAAAAAAGACTCACCTTGCGTTGTTTTTCACCTTTTGGCCCTCTTTGGGTGCATTGAAGGACGCAGCAATGGATTGGCATGTCAAACGCTACCACTGCCGAACGCAGCGGAATGGTTCAGGTTCAACCGTGGCCCATCGATGCTTGACGACGCAGTAATGGCGGATTTTGTCAAGTTCGCGCAACCGACACTAGAGGCGCTGACTTTCGTAAAGGGTCTATTAGGTTTACTACATGGTTCCCCGGGAACTTTGCGAGATTCACCCTGGTTGCTGAGATAAAAGGCGGTGAATACGGCTACTTTGAAAGAATCACGTTCCGAAAGGACGAAACCTTGAGTATTTTGGGAAAGTGCGCTCCCACGAGTAACCGGCGGCGTGCAACCTATATGGCTTAAAACATTTAAAACACCTGCCCAAAGGGCTGTGCTGCATGATTCCCCTGAAACTTCGCGAGATTCGCCTCGATTCTTGAGATAAGAGGCGTTGATTGTGGCTACTTCGAAAGAATCACGTTTCGAAAGGGCAAACCCTCAAGTATTTTGGGAAAGTGCGCCTTTCGCAGGAACCTGCAGCACGCCACTTATATTAAAGTATATTATTTAAAGATCTGCTCATTTTGTTTTACTACATGGTTCCCCCGAAACTTCGCTGATTTCTCCCTGGTTGTTGAGATAAGAGGCTTTGAATGTGGCTACTTCGAAAGAATCACGTTCCAAAGAAGGAAGTCGACGAGTTTCTTTTAGAAAGTGCGTCTCCGCCAGGAACTTGCAGGATTCGATGTATGCGGCCTACAACAATTGGAGTATGTACTCAAATAGGTGTATTACATGTTTGCCAGAGACCTTCGCAGGACTCGCCCCGGTTGTTGAGATAAGAGATGAAGTTAGCCACTCTGAAGGAGCGAACCGGCGATATTTTTTTAGGAAATACGCTTCCTCTTGAAACCTGCAGTGAATCAAAGTTCACGGCTTGAAATACTTGAAATACTTCGCCAAATATTTCAAGCACTTGATGTCCACCGAACTTTGCTATATTCAACATAGGCGTTAAGATAACAGCCGCTAAATTTGATTTCTTTTACAAATCCTAACCATAAAGAGGAAATCGCCCGTTTTGTTTACCATGTACTTCTAAATGGAGAGCAGCCTAAAGCTACATGTATTTATATTGTGTTTACTGCGAAGCAAAAAGAAACAAAGCG
>JABSTQ010010529.1:115000-274682 GCA_013358835.2 Ixodes persulcatus
CAGCGATTGCCCACTGCACTACAGACCTTTTTTATTCCAAACGCCACGAGGTAGTGCTCCGGTCTTTGACCTGCCAGGGAACTTCCGGTTTATAAAAAGAATGAACAAAGGCCACCTTGCACCGCTGCTTGAAATGTAGATGAAACTTCACAGCGCCGGTACACACAGTAGATGAAACGTTTAGCCACCAATTCTCCAGGTGAACGCGAATAGAACGAAGGAGTGCGAGATCTCTTAAATTGTTTCGAGTATTCTTGTAAACCAGTTTGCCTCCTCCAAGATGTAACACTGTACAGCCGAATACCCTCGTTAAATTTATAACTTTCTTATTCATTTAGCATTTATGCTTTCTAGCACTGGTGACTTATGCAAGCTCAACAGGCTTGGAAAGACGGTGCGACCGGAAGTCGCTTGGGACGCAAGCGGCAGTTCTTGTTTGTAAACAGCAAAAAGGTCTATACCAAGTGATTGACGAAAGAAAAGTAAATGCACAGTACCAAAATATTTTATAAATGAGACATCGTACGCTGCCGTCACCACGGCAGCTTATGCAACCCCAATATTTACTGAGAAAACGCATGCGGGGAGCGCGACGTGCTTATCATCGTTCGCGCGCGTCTTGAAATCTATCACGTGGTTTTGACACTAGTTTTGTGGTTTTCTTATTGAAAGAAGTGTCACAGCCACATAATAAACGACAAGGCGTGCGCGAACGGTGATACGTCGTGCCCGTAACCTTTCTGTCGACGGACATGAAAAAACCCGACCTACGAGTAATATACAGCTTCGCTGTAAAAAAAAAAAAAAAATATATATATATATATATATATATATATATATATATATATATATATATATATATATATATATATATATATATATATATACGGTATATACATATCCCGCTCAACCCCGGATAATGTTTTCACCTTTCGGCGAATGCTCATACAAACAAATTTCACAGGCTGAGAGGTTACCGGCATGTGTTGTCTAGTCATGATCTGAAATCTTATGCTGAATTATACAACCTATATATACTTTAAAATAAAAATCAGATTACAATTTTTCTTTGTGCTATGATCGACGGAGTTATTTTTAAAGTTCTGAGGGCGAAATGAGAATGTATGTGAAATTGTGCGTTTGACCCTGTAGGGAGCTTGCGATGCGTCACTGAAGTGATCAGGGAATTGGTTGCATGAAGAATCGAAATTGAAACCTGATGGTTTGCAGGCGACAAATCGCAGCTAAAAACATTAAGGTTTTCCTTGAACCAATCTAGTCTGTGTTAGAACATGGCTAAACGTTCTATGCAGTGATGCTGTGATAACAAAACCCAGGACGTACTTTCGAAAATTCGCAGGGAATTATAACTACCCTCTTCGTCTGATTGCCATATGTAAAAAAGAGAAATCCTAAGGACTGCTGCAGGCGTTCCCGAAAAAGTAACGAGATAAGTTACACGTCACTTGCAAATAAAAAGGACGCGTTACCGACCTACGTTACCTAAAAAAAGGGAAGTCGATACCATTGCCCTTGAAATATAACTAGGGTTCGGATTTTTTTTATTTAAACCGATAAAAACCAATAAAAGTACGTGGAATTCATTTTCTAAAATTCAGTTTTCACCGGAAAAGGTCACCTTGATCTTCCAGTCATACCGCAGAGCCCTGTCGAAAAAGTGGAACGACAGTGTCTATCGAAACGTGTCCGAATGTATGGGATTCTCGGGTGTCATCACGACGTTTTGGTTTAATGTTCACATCATCGATCGGAACGTGAAGTCCGAAATGCCCCATGACTTCGCCATGTGCGAGCGTGTTTTCAAACTCGTTGTAAGGAAGACTGACTTGATGCAAGCTCTGCATGTTGTGTTGTGCTTCAAAACGTCGCACCGTGTCTCGTTTGCCGGTCACAATTGGTTGATTTGCTGATTTTAGCTCAGGCAGCGCTTCATCTCCTCAGCTTGCCAGTGTCCAGTGTTAGCGTGGAGAGTACATTCTCGAAGCTCAGTGTCATATTAACAGAAAAGAAAGAGTGCGGATCAACGAGGAGAACCTGGGAAAGTACATGTGTGTGTGTACTATAATAAGATCACGTAATCCTGATATACAGAAGGTGAAGTTCCATGATTTTGCGCATAGGCTTCTTATCTCACTTGTTTGTACTTCCGTGCTTTTTTCTTGTTTCTTTTACAGTTGCACACATTTGCCAAATAAAGTGTCCATTTCCTTTTCAATCTATCTGTGCCGTTATTCTCTGAGTGATCACAAATATCAGAGCTACAAGGATAATCTGATCCGGTGTCCGTTTGGGGGCATAAATATACGCAGAAAAAAAATATTTAATTTTAACACCGAAAAAAGTACGCCGAATTAAAAAAAAAAATAGAAACCGAAAACGCGGAAGCCTAAATATAACGCACTTTATTTTTGTGTTACTTTTTTTTTAAATTATGAATTAACACGTTTTACTCTTTTGAAGTTACAGGCATGCGTAAGCGCCATATTTCAAGAAACATTGTGTCCATACAGAAACTAAACACACTTACCTTATATTTTTTTTTTCACCTAAATACTCATAAAAAGAACCGCAAAAACTCAGAAATATATCTGGCTTAGCGTCTAGACACACGAAAAAGGGAAAATATAGTTTTTTTTTAAGTCTTGGTAAGAATATGTAATGAGTAACGTAACTACGCGGCACGTTACTTAAAATAATTACCGTAAGTACCTTACTCATTACTGTTTCCAAGAATTGACGAGGACGTTTCATCGTTACCAGAAAAGCAACGCGCTACGGGTAACGCCGTTACATGAGACGCATTACCGCCAACACTTCTCCCAACTACATATGTATTCCGTAACGGCGCCGACGAAATGTATACAGGTCGAGAAATGTTTACTTGGTGAAATTTTCGGACGCCAATAGACGTGAGCTTTCTTTCTTAAAAAGTACAACTGCGGCTCTTTTCTTTTTTCTTGTAGTTATGGTAAAATTCTGTGTTTGAGAGTGCTCTGAGACACAGAACAACTGTCTAAAGCAATTCGTCGTCACACGGCAGTCATTTTAGCGTTAAAATCAGGTGAATAACAATGCAATAATTTTGTTTTCCTTGTTTTCTGTGCTTTGCTATTTTTAATCTTAAATGGCCTTACAATAACTTCAAAATAAGTTTTTAGAAGTCCTGAGGGTGCTGCTTATATAATCCGTGTAGGCAGCTAAAAATACCTTGCGGTGTTGTTGCTGTTGTTGTTTTTTGTGTGTATATGTATTTACTATTTCTGTATTAATACTAAAATACTTATATCCACTTTTTACAGAAATGATAATTTAAAACTCAAACTCAAACGTGATGAATCACGCCTACATAGTTCACGCAACAAAAACATGTACAATAAAAAAATCCAGCCAGGTAACTTAGTCAGTGTAAAATGTACGCATACATAGAATATGACCAACGTAAATGAAATACACCTCAGAGGTGTAAATAAAATAGGAAATATGCACTTATAGAATGTAAATGTAGCTTGATATACAATTGAAAACGAGCGTGTTGGTTTTTTTATACTTTCAAGTTTTGTAGCTTGATATAAGCACCAGGAGAACAAGCCTCAACGCTCACCCGAAATTTGTTCAAGATTAGGAAGCGCCCTTCCCGCTTGCCTACTTTTGACGCGTGATACCCAATTCAAGCGGTGAAAGGATGAGAGGACGGAAAGATACTCAAGATCTGAGGTTAAGATAGAACTAAACTCGTTCTTTTCTATCTCGCTTTAAATGCCTCATCTCCTTCAAGGTTCATAAGCCACGGGCGTGAAAACCTGGATCTAGGCGGCCGTGTCCCGAAAAGCTGGCCATTTTTAAGGGAGTTCAAAATGTTTAAAAAAAAAAAGAAAACAAGCAGACAACTTGAAATGTCCTTTGTCTCTTTTTAGTCGTTTTCTGCCACTCGACTGCTTTTTTTGTGCCCCCTTCTCGGGTTGATATCACCATGAATAGCTTCCGCCAGCACGTTTGCGCAATACCTGTATTTTAATTGTTCCTAATGTCTATCGCGCTTTAGAGCATGGGCATCGAGTGAAGTATTTTTCCGCAACTTTTTCTCCAGTTTCATAAAGTAACTGACCATAGAAACAATTCATTTCATTCCTTATTTACAAGGAACATTATATAGAGGAGGAGAGAGTTGTCGAATGTCACGTAGTACACCCGACCGCGTTTTTTATTCTCTTCGTCTTTTTTTTTGTTTTTGCAGGGCAGATGAAAAAGATGCATGTCGCTTGTTGCGCGAAAAACGCCGAAGTCAAGCGCTTTGTGCTTGACGTTTACGCGTTTTTTGAAGCTCCGATCAAGTCGTATTCGTAAGGTGAGCGATGTCTTTAGCCTAGAGAAGAGACGATGACTCGGCGACGTCTTCGTGCGAATCAGATTGGTGGTCGAACGTGTCGTACGGGACAAATTGTCATTGTATTTATCACTAAACGATTTCTTTTTCGAAGCTAGACCCAGATCCGCCGATACCGCGAACAACAGTTGTGAAGTAGAGGTCCCGTCGTCCACCTCAATCGCTTAGCTCGCTTCATTCAGCCGTCCATCCCGCAACTCCCGCAATACGACGCCATGTTGAAAATTACGCAGAGAATACGCAGAGTGCTTCCGGATCTCTGCGCAACTCTTTTTTCTTTTTTTTAATCGAAAGCATTAACTGTCCCATAGAGAGAAGCCGGCGACGTCTGTTGCCGTTTTCTGTAGGAGCGAAAAACGGCACCTCAATGCCCATAGGCTGACCGAAACGGCATTTGAAGTCTCATTGGCTCCGACGCGTCATATCAGATGCTTCGTCACGAAAGCAGTACTAAGCCGCTCGAGGTCCAAGCGGACGCGCCTCACAAATAAACATCCAAGCAAAAGCACAGCAACGCAGGTGCATCAGTCACGGAAAGCCGGCGTGGCCGTTCAAGGTCAAAGCGGACGCGTGATGTCACCGCCAAGAGCGACGCCTGAAACGGCAAGACGTGGCGCGCTGCTTGTAGGAATGCGCCTGCCTGGAGGAATGCTTTCGCATTCTTACACATAAGTAATCTTAATTGCTCTGCCGATTTATTTATTTTTAATCAACCTAATTGCAGCTTTTAGAAGCCACAAAAAATGGGTATCATATTTTTAATATTTTTAATATGAGTCTGTCCTTTCGATGACCCACGACTGATTATATTTTATCTGTGTGTCTAAACCATAGAAAACGGCACGTGACTACGGCGAAGAAAGGGAGCGTGACTCAAACCGGCCCCTTCTCGATCGGCGGTTTTCGGGTGGAAAGGAAAACGAATTTCGTGATCCAAATTGTGTTCTGGGTAGTTGGGCTCTCATATGTCATGTACAAATAAAATCTCTGGCGAGCATAAATACCCTGCCAGTGTCCTTTTAAGGACGAATTTCCTTGTCAGCCTAAACGTCCCTTTCATTTATTAAATAAAAAACGTTGAGATTTTGCGAGGTTTAAAGAATGATTAGCTTCCGTTTTACTCTTCGTGCGCGGGAAACGCGCAATGCAACCAACTACGACTCCTTGGTTGAAAAATAAAAAAGAAAAAGCCATATTGTTGATTCTGCGAGCGGGGACAGCCGTCTGACTTGTGTAAACAACCGGAGGCTGCAACTGGCATTTGACCTTTTTATGAAGATCTACTGCGCTAGGGATCGTTCTCTTTTTTTTTAGTTTTAAAGCAAACATCTATGTTTGTATGCACAGACTGTAAAATGACCTAAATATTAACTGCAGAATCTGCAACAAAAGGTAGGAAACTAGTGTAGTAGCTGTTTTCGAATCATGGTCCATCGTGCACAAGTTACAATCTTTCCGAAAGAGCACGGGTTACAAAACTGTACTACGACGGCCACCAAAGAATTAATAAATATAATATTTAATGTATCAGATTAACTTTGGTAGTGGATAACCTCGCTTTGTTGGACCTCATAGGCAACATGATTTTTTAGTTATTGAGGATTTAATTCCAATTATTTGCGAATTTGAATTATAACCGCAACTTTCCTATCTTAAACCAACACAGTTCGATTAAAGGGGGGTGCAACGATTTCCAGACTTCGGTCAAAGATTTGTGGAAGTTGGCCTGTGACACTTCTGAAGTAACGAACAGAAAACCGATTTTGCCTGCGTGTCCTAGTTTTTGCGTAAAACAAAAGATAAATATTGGCATTTCGGGCACCCCTCAACTCACTCCCAGTCTTCAGGGTCACACCTGGTCGCACTCCCAGTGACGTCATTCGGAGTGCCGTGTAGGTTCCCGTGTGCTATCTCGGAGGACGCTTCCTCTCCCTCTCTCTGCTGACATTAGCGGGCGTTATGCTGCAGCTTAGAGCCGAGCGAGGTCACATAATCTTTTCGCCGTAGTTCCTTCGGCTGCCACTTGAGGCTGCAGGTGGGCGAAAAAGCTCGACTTTTGCTTTGCGATTATGCAGCGGAATCGCGACATTTTTAATGAAGGAGGTGTTTTCTCTATCCTCCCGGACACGATAAACAACGTAAAAATGACAAGATGGAAATTCTTATAATTATAAAATCATTGCACCATCCCTTTAAGATAAAATCATTCTGAAAATGAAGGCACAGACGGAATGATTGATCTAACAAAGGGTAGCAGAAATGTAAAATTGTCGTGTATGCTTAGGGTGACCATACTCCTCAAGGTATAAAACGGGACATCCCAGCGGGGGGGGGGGGGGGGGGGGGGGGGGGGGGGGGCGGGGGGGGGGGGGGGTGTACTAAAGAATAAGATTGGGAGAAAATTTTTAATGAAAACACTGCTGCACTAAATTCTACTCTCAATATCCCCGCCTGCGTTCACGCCGCTTCTCGGCGACAGTATGCGGCTGGTCATTACGAAACTATTAACCGACTTGGCCCCACAGTACACGCCGCTTAGCGTCGTCCAGCCGGCAACCCACGCTAACCCGAGCTAGAGCACTATATAGCTCCTACGGAGCAGAGTAGCGCAATCCTTTCATCCGCGTGTTTTGCCGACAACATGGTCGAGAGAGCAGCGCGGCACGAGTCACGTGGTACTCAGAATTCCAGGAGGCGGCCCGTCCTATGGGAAGACGCATGGAGATCGACGCAACACGACTGATTAAAAAATAAACGCCGAGTTCACACTTTTCGAAACTAGTCTGTCGTGAAGTTACCGGGATGCTGAACCGATATTTGAAATCTCATAATTATTGCCCGAGCGGGCTTCACGGGATGGTACTGTACCTAAAAACTATATTCAATAGGGCTGGGCGTCGATTAAAAATTTTAACCCGATTAATCGCCGCCTTTTAATCGATTAATTAATCAATTAATCGATAGCGTTGATTTTTATAAATAATATATAAAAAGGAATGCAACAACTCGTCTTGACTTTGAAGACTTATTTTACTCTCTGTTACAAGCCGAAAAACACATTTACAAATGAGGATACATATAGTTCAACGATTCAAAGATTCACATACTTTTGCTCCAGCTCCGTAGACAAAGAAATTTGTCCACATTCTCCACTGATCTCTATGACAATTGCTGGATCGCGTTTGCCCACTCCGCGAATGCGGCCACTGGCGGCCATCTTTAGGTAGAGTTATATTACCTCTAGCCAAGGTACAGCTGCTGCAGCCACTATCATCCATCCATATATCAGACGGGGTCGTGGCAGTTGTGGTGGCAGGCTGCAATCGAAATAGCGTGGGTGATATTTTATGATTGATTGAAATTGTTTGACGAAAGATGTTTTTGAAACCCGGCGTGAACGGTAGCCCGGTCTTTGAGGACCCGGTGAAAGTTTCACGAAATCGCAGCACCAGAGAAAAGCAGCACAGCACGCATCGAAAGTTGCATCGAAAGAAGCATCGAAAGCAGACGCCGGTACGTAGTCTGCTTTCGATGCGAGCTGCGCTGCTTTCCCCCAGTGCTGCGCTTTCGTAGAATTTTCGCCGGGTCCTCGAAGATGAGACTACCGTTTACGCCGGGTTTCAAGACTCTGCTTCGCCGAACAACTTCAATCAAGCACGAAATATCACCCACGGTACAGTGTACTAGATCTACGGCTATTTTATGGCGGCCTGCCGCCATTGCGCTGTCCGCCATATTACTATGATGGCTTGAGATGATATAACTCTACCTAAAGATGGCCGACCGTGGCCGCATTCCCGTCCATAGGCGGAGCTGGTCGAACCCGATCCAGCAATTGTCATAGAGATCAGTGACATTCTCCGACAGGAAGACAAGAAGTCAGGGCTTGGGCGATGCTTTCTTCTTTTTTCAGAGAAAGGGACCTCGACGAGAAGGCGTTGATTGTTGTCTGCGTTTTGGCGGATGGTCCTTGCTGCAGCGGCGCACATGGGTGCTTCGCTCGTACAGATCGCGACACTGTTAGCGCGAACACGACGTCGGCGCATTTTCGCATTTTACTTCTAAATAGTATTAGCGAACACGAAATTTTATTGCTTACGTTATAAAACTAACTGAGCTCTTTCCGTAGAAATAATAACTTGGATGACATCCCTTGGTTTCGAAGAGAAAAATTGGAAAAACCGGCAATCGCTTGTTCGCGCTAACAGTGTCGCGCTCTGTACGTGATACTGAAGCGAACGTACGCTTCCACTGTATGAAAACGGCTTTTTGCAGATGATACAGTGGACTTCCTTCGAGTTAAAAACTTCACCGCTGGAGTTTACTTTAAACCCAAACTTTCCAGCGATATGGCCTTTCATACTCGTGAACTCGTACATTTGTACGGGCCGAATACTGGAACAAGTAACCATGGCGTTGTTAGCTTCCCAGCCTGTTTTTCTGCTTGTTTGTCTTGCCTGGGCAGGATGTGTAATAGATCCTCAACACGTGAAGTTTCGTGGTCGTAAAGGGATCAATTGCGGGCCCGGCTTGTTCGTCTGGCCTCGGTAGAACTGCAAAGTACATCCTCGAACACGTGACGCTTCGCGAGCGCAAGACTTGAACCTTGCTCATACTCATAGCACCTGGCTGGGAACAGAAAACCGCTCAGGACTGAACGACCGGATGCACGCCACGCAGCGTTTTCCTTAAAGGGGGGGGGGGGGGGGGGGGCATGAGTCACCCCTAGTTCGGGCAGGTCGTCCAGGATAGAGCCATGCGTGCGTCCAGTTGACTTCTTTTTGAGTGCCGATTAAAAAAGCGATTAACCGGTTAAAAAATTGATCGCGATTAAAGCCTTAATCGATTAATCGGAAGGTTAATCAATCAATTGCCCAGCCCTAATATTCCATCAGACGGATGGGGCCCGAATTATTGTATTTCTTTGAATTAAGAGCGAATCCTCGGCCGGAAGCCGCCGGCGCGAGTGAGTCCTTCTGAGAGCAGGCGTAGCGGAACTGACGTGCGCATTCTCGGCGCCCCCAGCGCCCCTGGTGCCTCCGCGCATTCTCCTCGTTCGTTGGTGCTCGCCTTGATTCTTCGCTCGGCGGCTGTTCTGCTGCTCCTGCTGCTGCTGCGGCTGCTGAGGCTGCTGAGGCTGCTGCTACTGCTGCTGCCGACGATTTTATACGTCGCCATACTAGTAAAGAGATTGCAAAAGGCAATGCCGAACGCCGACCAGCCGAGGTCGCGGAAATCCAAAATATGGGGCAGAGCCCGCGTGGTACTAACAATAACAAACGCCACCTGGCTTAGCGCCTGGCTTAGCTTGGCTCCGTCTGTCTTTTGAGGCGAATGAGAATGCGCAGGTCACGAAGCGAGCTTTCCACGACGCTCACCAGGGGTCGCGTAAAATTGTATTTTTCGTGTTTATTCAATTTTATACACCTTCTCGCTCAAAACAACGTCATTTAGAAGTAAAGGACATGCTATGTATGCCATTGCGACCAAGAATTTCCACCCAAAATTTCGGCTCAGCATCCCTTTAATAAAGCAGTAAACACTTTATCAATTTTTTAATATTATCGGATGCGTGTGAAAATCTTGAGAAGGCAATTTCCAAGGCAATGGCGTTTGAAGCAAACGATTTTCGTACGCAGCGGAGATGGACTTTTTGGTTTGGCCGGAGAGGGTCACGTGAACGCTCTGACGTCGCCGCGTCGTCTGCTGCATGATGCCGCTCAGGCAATTTTAAAAAAGTAAGATCCGCTTTTGCATGGCACACAACTTAGCGCAAATTATTCTAAAATATTCCTTTATTATGTCAAAGACTATTGTCGTTCCGTGCATCCCCAAAATATTAAAAAAAACTGCGATTTTCTCACGTTCCTCATGCATTTGTGACCGGAGTTGGAACCCCCGGGCGTTCGCCGCTACTCGCCTAGAGAGGGCGTTCTAGATTGCGCTACTCTGCTCCGAAGGAGCTATATAGTGCTGTAACCCAAGCCGCCGGAAAGGGAGTCCCATATCATTTAGTTCAACAAAGTTTCGTCAACAACACTCTGTTGTTGTTTTTTTGTTTTTTTTGTGTTAATTGTAAAAAAGAAGTGTAAACATCGCCAAATGCTCGACAAAAAAAAATGTTAGAGAGAAAAAAAAGAAAACGGTAACCACTCTCTGTGGATCGAACCTGGGTCCTCTGCGTATGACGCAGACACCTTTCCACTAAGCTACGCTACCTTTCTTTTCTCTTATTGCAAACTAATGCTGATTGAAACCATTCGCACCATACGAGACCCACCAAGTTTAGCGTCGTGCGTATAGCCATTTCTGAGTAGGCATAGTTTCGGTTTGCTTCAACTCGCGCGGTCCCAATTTCGAAACAATGCACTCCTGCGAAAACGGGACATGATTTTTTATTGGGACAAAAAGACGGGACGGCAGAAGCGGACCTCAAAAACGGGACTGTCCCGGCCAAAATGGGACGTCTGGTCACCCTATATATGCTACACTAAAAGAAAAGAATGCTGGAAAGAAACCCCTTCGGGCAGCCGCTTGGCCACTGCTTGACCATCACTTCCACTACTCGACAAAAGGCTTCCCGCCCGAAACGTTGCGTATTTTTTCCGTCTCTTCATTTTCGCCCGGCATGGAGGTTTTTCTCTGTTTGATCCTAGTTTTAAAATTGCACACAACGCCTGCTCTGTTGCTATAATTGTTTTTCATGATTTATTATTTTTTTAATGAAGCAATATATTTATTTACATAAGCTCCATTTAGGAAACACATTTCCTAACAAAGCTGTAGATTTGAACACAAAATGAGTATAAAGTTACTATTTAACAACTACATAAATAAATGTCTGACACTGCAACTTTTTGCCAAGCAGTGGGCTGAAAACAATTGGTAATTGTCATTGAACTGAATCTTACGTAACCAACTCGGTTTTCATATTTAAATATATACAGGGTGTTTCATTTTCTTTCTAGCATACTTATATTTAAAAACAAAGCTCTAAAAGGTACACTAATGTGGTTTGTTCAGGCGAGTTATATGGCGAGGTGGACATTACACGCTCTAAGAAATGTGGAGCGTCTGCTCTTCTATAATTAACTTTAGAGAGGCAATCGATACAATAAAGGAGGTCGCTCGGCGAATGACGAGCTTGATAATATCTTTAAACCTAAAAACAGTTTTCCCTGTGACACATTAGCATGGTGAAAAGTCAGGCTCGCTGCCACAGCGCAGACTGTTTTTATTGTGGTGTCATATTACCAGCCCCATCATTTGCCGAGATCCCCTCTGTAGATTGTGCGAAAGCAGACGCTCCAGATTTCTTAGAGTGTATAGTGGCAATTCATCATATAAGTGAATAAACTAACTAAAATTTGTTAATTGACCTTTTTTTCTGGTGAAATTAAGCATATAGTTTATTTAAAACTTGTTGAGCACGTCATTAAGACACCAAATAGGTAATTTTTAGAAATACTTTGAGATCGTGGGAAGAACAGGAGTGCGATAAAGTAACCACTAGTGCAACAAGCACACGGGATGAGAAAACGCGTATGAGAAAAGACGGAAAAACCGCGCTTGCGTGTTATCGCACCGGTAGCCTTGTTCCTGCTGCACGAGTGGTAACAGCAGCGCTCCACCGTGCATCCCAAGAGCTCCGAGTTGTTCTAAAATTTACTGATTAGTGGTTTTCAATGATGCTCAGCAACTTTCTCCATGGAAACATAATTTTGTTTTCCTAATCAAAAGGGTCGTGAACACATTTTGGTTAATTAATTGACTAATCGTTACAATTATACCATACTATGTCCCCCTGAACGTTTAACTCACTTGCACAAACCCCATTGTTCTACATGTCATGGCTATTTTTGAATAAATATCTTAAAATTAAAATCAACCACCCTGTATATTTTCCAGCAGGTGACATTATATATCCGTATATATATATACATATATATATATATATATATATATATATATATATATATATATATATATATATATAACGGCGCAAATCTCGATCGGAGGCGCCACGTCAGACGACATCATGCTAGGAGGAAGAGGGACGCCCCAGGGCTCGGTCCTTTCACCATACCTTTTCAACGTCGCCATGATCGGACTTCCAGAGAAGCTAGAAGCGATTGGCGGATTACACCACAGCAGTTACGCTGACGATATCACGCTCGGGGTGACCGGCGGCAGCGACGGTTTCACACAAGGCACGTTGCAAGAAGCTATTCTGGCGGTGGAAAGTTACGTCGAGCCAAGGGGCCTTGCCTGCTCCCCGCAGAAGTCCGAACTCCTCCTCCTCAAGCCCGTCCGTGCCCGCCAGCTACCGTCGGACATCGAGCTGTACGCCCAGGGTAACAGAATCCCCACGGTCAGGAGCATACGAGTCCTAGGCCTTTGGACACAAGCCGACGGAAACAACTCCGAAACGATAGCGTCGCTAAAAGCAACTGCGTACCAAATTACGCGCCTCATCTCCCGAATCGCCGGTAGAAACTATGGCATGAAGGAGAAGAACCTCGTGCGCCTGGTACGCGCGCTTTCGTCGTCAGTAGGCTAGCGTACGTCCTCCCTTTCCTAAGACTCGGCCTCACGGAAACGAACAAGCTTAACTGTCTCATCAGAAAGTCCTACAAGAGAGCACTCGGCATCCCGGACACCACCTCGAACGAGAAGCTCGCGGCTTTGGGTCTGCACAACACGGTGGAGGAGATCACAGAAGCTCAGCGTGTTTCGCAGCAGGAGAGGCTGACGAAGAGTGCCACGGGCCGCCACATCATGGCCAGCCTTGGAATCCGCTACGAGAGGCAAACGGTGGAGAAGGCCGACGTCCCTAGGCAGGTCAGGGAAGCCCTCGTCATACCAAACATCCCAAAGCACATGCACCCGACGCATCACGCGGAACGCAGAGCGGCGCGAGTCAAGGCGCTGCAGAAACGGCTAAGCATCGCGAAGGGCGTCCTCTATACGGACGCTGCTAGAGCCGGCGGGGGCGCCATGGTCGCAACAGTGGTCAACCAACAAGGAGAAGTGATCTCGAGTTGCAGTATCAAGGAGTCGGAACAGGAAGTCGCGGAGGAGGTGGCCATCGCCCTCGCGATTCGAGTCCGGGGGGCACGCATCGTCGTCAGCGACTCGCAGCAAGCAATCCGGCAGTTCGCCAGAGGAAGAATCTCTACAGCCGCGCTCAAGGTCCTGGGCGACCCCGAGAAGACGTCAATGAGAATACAGCTCATCTGGACACCGGTGCACTCGTCGCTCCCCGGCAACGAGAAGGCACACGGCGCGGCCCGAGAACTCGCTCACCGGGCCGGGGAACCACTGGACCCTTCTCTGGCCTTTTTTTCGGGGGTGACAGGCTGGTCACGTTCAGGGACGTTCTCGATCACTACACTGGCGAGAGGTTACGCTATTCACCCGCGCACCCCTCGCTGGACAAGAGGACGTCGGTGGCATGGCGCCGCCTCCAGACGGGCTCCTTCCCGAGCCCCTCCCTACTCAATAAATGGTACCTCGACAAGTACAAGCCAAACTGCAAGCTCTGCGGCGGCCACGCCAACCTCCGACACATGGTGTGGGAGGGCAGCAGGATTGACCGCAAGTCCCACCCCCTACTGGAGAAGATCGACAACCAGGAGAGCTGGGAAACCCTACTCCTCTGCTCAGACCCCTCGGTGCAGAACCAACTAGTCCAGCTGGCCGAAGACGCCGCCAAAACCCAGAGGGTTCAGGCCGCCGTCTGAGGGGTGGCTGGCGGGGCGACCCTAGGGGTCTCCCGTTCAGTCATTAACCCATACTTGGGCAAATAAATATTGTTTACTACTACTACTACTCCGCGGAGCACGCGGATCGCCGATCACCGTGACCGACAGCATGATTCCAGCGGTTTACAGGGCAAAGGTGACGTCTTCGCGTGAAGGTACCATCTGTAAAGATTGCATTTTTATGAAGACTCATGTTCTCGATCTAGTTATTCGCTATGTTATTTATGCGCAACGCGATGATTGGCTGAATATGTGTTTTGCGGGAAAGTAGACACGAAGGCATTAATCATAATCATTACTCGAATAAATACGGTAGAAGATGTATATATAGGGTGACCCAAGTCACCAAGCTCGATCTAAAGTGGACCGAAAAGTCGACGCCTGCACGTAGCAATCTAAACTTTTCAAAAGTGTATTTCACTTAACGTTCACATAACGTTTCACTTAAAGTTCTTTTGTTCTTTTTTTTTCTAAAATTACATAGCGTAGCTCTCTTTCTGTAAAACAATAGGGCGAAGACACTTCCCAGCGCCTTCGGCGGGCGGCTAAACGTACCCCGGTACTCGACCTTGTCGTCAGCGCCATCACCCGCCGTAGACCCTGGGAAGTTTTTTGAACATATTTTATACAGAAAGAGAGCTACGCCTAGTAATTATAGAAGAAAAAAAACGACCTGCAAACTACACATTGGACGAAAAGTTTTGATTTCCACGTGCAGGCGTCGATTTTTACGAAAATTAAACAATAATTAATGTTTCGATCTATATTCCTCCTTGGATTCTGAATAGGTCGAGCCTCGGTTGAGACGCTGGTGAATAAGAAAATAAAACTTTTTGTTTGATATCGATATAGGTAGATAAGAAAAAAAAGCATCAGGACACTCCTAAAGAGAATTAATTAGAACGTCCGTTAAAACAAGGAGATGTAAACGCACGTTTAGGGTACCTTTCTCAATTTCGTTCAAAAACGCACAGGGTACGGGCCGGCAATAGTGTGCTCTGGTTTTCTCCAGATTGATGGTCCCTGAGGTCACGGTCAGCGAGGGAGAGAGGACAAAGCTCCGCTCACAAGTTTCACTCTCTCCTCAAGCCTGAAAGTTCTAGTCTACGTCAGCTACCAGTTTTGTTTATTAGTAAAAACCCGTGTTAAAGATAATTTGTGTCCTGCTGTATAAAAATGAAAAACAAAAATGACCATTACCATTTCCGAAGTGCTCCCAAAAAATGATGCACAAAAAGTGTGACTGAGATGAAGATAACCTGGCTGGAATTCACAAATAGAGTGGACCAGCCCGAGAAGCTGGACTATATAAAGTAAGTAGCTTTTAAAACTTCATATAATAATAGGTAAAACGAAGACAAAAAAAAAACATCATGTTTTCTAAGAGAAGATGGGAAATGTTCTAAAATCTTTGTGCAACAACGAGCGAGGATGCTTGTTGTGGATATAACACCTTCACTTATTAAAGCGAATTTCTTACCTTACCATTTCGCGAAAAAGCCGCGTCGTTGTGCCCGAAAGATGGCCATAAAAATACGTCATCAAGCACGCGCCGCTCACGCCCACGCTCAAGTGCGAGAGCGTGATGTCACCCCCGGAGCGCCTTGTGCAAAAGATGCGCTTTGGAATTTCATCTGTGCTCGTTGTGTGCTTCGTGCGATGGTCTGTGAGGCGACCGCGTCTACATCTTTGGCCTCGACATCGGCAGCAGCGTCTACATCCACGGCGGCTTCCGCAGGCAAACGTGGCCGTAGATGACGTCCTCTTGGATGTCATTATCGGCGTCGTGCCAGACGCCTTTCTTGACGTCGTCCTCGACGTCGTCCTAGACGTCGTCCTATACGTCGTCCTAAAGGTCGTCCTAGAGGTCGTCCCAGACGTCGTTCTTGACGTCGTCCACCAGGTCCTCCTAGACGCCGTCCTTGACGTTGGCCTCGATATGTGCACGGCACCGCAAGTGCTTCGTCACGGAAGCCGTGAAGTCTTTAATAAGTGTAGAGACTTTACTCGAAAACATTTCACCCGCGGGACTTTAATGTTTTCACATTCCTACACGTAAGCAATCTTAAGTATCCTCCTGTAATTTTTTATCATATCGCTTTTAGTGCATTTTAGGGTAGACTGAGCATCCTCTCCGATTGTGAAATTATGAAAATGATCATGGTCACCATAACCGAGAGGGATATTGTCAATTCTTATCGGTGCACTTACTGCCTCGAGCTTCTCAAAGAGTCACACAATCACTTGGTGTCCTCCCCTCCCCGTCTTTGATCACAAAGAAAAACAAAGGACTAAAAGAAAAAATATAACTTGCCCACACATTTTTTTTTTTTTTAGGAATATTCATTAGGTCTCCTACTTTGATATTGTCAGCAGGAAAAAGATTCAGGAACTTGGCAGGCTTGGTGGAACTGATGAGTGCCATGCCCCCCTTTGCGGTGGTCAATGCTCTCGACTGCGTGGACTGTACCACAATAAACACTTTTTTTTGCTGTGGGAAATCGGGGCGGGGGGGGGGGGGGGAGGGGGGTTGTGAATAAAAATGTAAGGGTTTACAGCGAATCAGTTAGGTAAATATATAAGAAAGTTACATTACAATTACTCTAGCAAATACGTAATTATTCGTTACAAGATTACTGTAAGGGATTAGAAAAAATATCGTTACCGGTAACGATATTTCTTGTAATCTCTTATCTGTATAATATATACTCTAGGCAATCTGGAGCATCTACTTTTCCGTAAAGCAATTTGGAAAGCAATCGCTGCAATCTAGAATTTATGGAGGAATCACGGCGAATCGCGAGACTTAACATATATTTGCAGACATGAAAAGCGGTCTGCGTTCTGATATTTAAAACGGTGGAAGGTCATTCTGAATGTCACGGCGCAGATTGTTTTTGACAGGAGAAAATTTCTTTGTATTTTTAATTTTCAGACAAAGAAATATGAGAAATAGGACAAAAGAAGTCAAGGATATCTGCTGACGGGGCCCCAGCGCCCGCAGTGCCGTTGCGAGTTTAAGTGGTTGTCAAATATTTCTCAAAGATATTTAAATGTATGCATTTTGATGTCGTAATTAACGTAGATTTCGTCTAATTAAAATATTATATACTTCGCCTTTTTTACATTAAGCGTGAATTTTTTACAGTTCCGTGCACCAATCTTGAAGAAGAAAAATATCTCGCTAATTGCACTGTTTTTGTTGTCAGGCACATCCCTTGGCACTACTCAGTGATTGAGATACCTGAGGCGTAAAACATAAAGGCTTGGCAGTTTAATGCTTCATAAGGACAGCAAAAAAAGCTCTGTAATTTTTTTATAGATGTGATGTCATTATGTTGCTCGGTAAAAATGTAATATTTACTAAAGTCACAAAAAACCTTGCCTATCAGCGTTATTCGGTCAACAATAGCGTCACCAGATCAAAGCTTCAACCAATGTCCTGATAATATTCCTACCTGAGGCTGGGCTCACAAAAAAAAAAAATTAAAGGGGTTAAAATGATAAAGAAAAGACGGACACCAAAGAGTCAACTTGAAAGGTTTTGCGTCCCCTTTTTGTCCTTTTCTATCGCTCGAAATATATTGTTTGTGTAGCAATCTCGGGTTAATTTAATCATGGTCAACTTCCACCTGCTCGTCTGTGCACTAACTGTATTCTGTTAACCCTAGTGTCTATCGCGCTTTTTACAACATTGGGCATCGAGTGGAGTACTTTTTTGCGTAACTCTATCTGCAGCTTTTGAAGTTCCACAGCGGCAATGTTAGAAAAAAATTTATTTACGAGAAAAAAAAGCTTCCAAATCTGCAAAAATAGAAACCTACGAGGATCGTTCTATTTTGGTCGAAACTTTTGTTCCTAGAGCAAAATAAAATTGCAGGAAGAAGGTTAAGGTTCGCCTTTAAGAGTGGAACGCGATTGCTAAGTATAAATTTTCTCTCGTTCCCATGATATTTAAGCTTGTCTGTCGCTCAGACATTTTAACAGACCATAGCGACCATTGGTCCATCCCACTCCACCTAAATTTCTTCTGAATTGTTTTAAGGCAAATGAATTACTTCTCGACCAATCAAGAGTTTCCTGTCCACCAACGCCAACACCGACGCCGACGCCGGATTTTCTGCGATACGAGCTCCTAAACGCTATCGCTTTAAAACTAAATTTAAAAAAGTCAGACAAGTACGAAATTATGGTTACTTTTTTGGAGGGCGGAGAAAAGCTTACCGAAGAAAAGCACTCCGAAGAGAAGCTCACCGGAGATAAGCTCACCGGAGAAAAGCTCACCGCAAAACTGTCTGATGCGGAGACAACCTCACCGACCTCTTGACGGAAGCGGAGAAAAGCTCACCTACGAATTTAAGAATCGAGCGTTCACTTAAGTAAAATACGTTTACTCAACTGAAGTATGCAGGGATTCCTTTTGCGGATGCGATCATTTTGCACTTCACTGGCGCACTATATTTCTAAAAATTAAAAAAAAAACATCCTGCAACACGTTAAGAGTTGCCCGACAAAAATAAAAAAAAATTATTTGAATAGAACGCCAATGAAAAACATAACGAGGGGAAATTTAACCTGCGTCGAGGGCTGCAGCTTGAGTAGTTTCTAAATAATAATTTATAAAATTAAATGTTAGTAGCATACCGACACCGCATTGTCAAATCTCCAGATTTTATAATTTGTTTAAGAAACAGTCATTTGAATTTCGAACAAAAAAAGATTGTATTTCCTTTATTCCGGCTGCGTCAATATTAAAACGGTAACACGCGAAATGGGTTGACATAGAAGCGGAACGAGGGCTACAGCCAGGGTTGAGAATGAAAATCAAGATGACTGAAATCGTGATTTAAATGAGACCGGTTTTACTAGGATGATTTAAATCAAACCTTGCCCGCAAGAATAATAAAAAGTATATTTTTTTATTATTATTTGATACTTGCTATTTAGCCATGTATTCTGTATTTAAATCAAAGAATCATCACATAAGAAAGATTTATACCAAACAAAACACCAGCAAAAAAACAAAGCAGTGGTCGTTGGGGCAAGTTGATGCGTTGAGTTTTTTTTCTACCACAGTCTTCGTTCGTTAGCTACGTCACATCTTTTTGCAATGAAGTCAGAACGCAAAACGTAGAAACAAAAACTGAGAGAGTAATGTGGTTTCGCAAGCAAAATAGTTGCGAAAAAAACCCAATTCAGCTTTTTCGCTAAAAAGAAAACACAAAAAACTAAGCTGTTTTCGTTCTTGTATGCCGGAGTTTTCATGAACAAAACGTTGTTAGAATTGCAGTAATTCCTTTTTCTGCATTGTTTTCAATGATCGGAAGAACTGAACAAACTACCTGCCGTGTTTAAAATGCTTATAGTTATATAAAATCAATATTTTCTAGCTACAGTGATATTAGTCAGATTTAAATCAAGTGAATCTAACCGAAATATTAAAAAAAAAAAAAACGTGTTATTTTTTGTTTGTCTTTTCCACAGCAGAGCGAACTGATGTGAAGTGTGTACCCTGCGTTTAATTCGAGGTGAGCTTTTCTCTGAGTATGTCAAATTACATAATAATTTATTACGAGGTGAGCTTTTCTCCGGGTATGTCAAAAGAGTGGTGAGCTTTTCTCCGGACCCGCACAAAGGTGGGTAAGCTTTTCTCCGGTGAGCTTTCCTCCGGGATTCGCTTTTTTAAGTATTCCCCGTGAGCAGCAAGGCAGAGTTACCATCGTTTTGGCTCCTCTCTAATTCTTTTGGCGCAGAAAACACGGGGCAGCTTGAGTTGCATTCTGACGATTCATGCTGTTTATTTATCATCGGATGTAGTTCTTCGCCAAACTGCTTTCTCAGAAAGAGCGGGTGTAGAGGGGTACACCCCTTGTCGCATATGTAACACTCCAATACTACATTTCGACGTTCAGTCCACTGAAGTTGAGCTGGCGATACCAACTTTTACGAGCGGCTTGGTAGCTGATGGATATAACGTACTAAATAGCCAATGTAAGAGATCAAATACAACAAAAGAAAACACAGGTTTTGCAGCACGGCCAAAACAACCGTGAGTGTTTTACTTGGATGCCTTTATTTCGTACATAGCCATTTTAATAAGTTCTATCGCTCGACTATCAAGCTGCTCGCGAAATTTGGTGTCGTCGGTTTATCGTTGGCGGAAGGAAAGTCCAATTGTAGTTTTGGGGTGTTACATATCGGAGAAGGGGTGTACCCCCCTACACCCGCTATTTCTGCGAGTCTGTGACTGCAAGCTTCTCAGTGTCCTTCTAAGGTGTCATCCTGCAATTTTTTATCAAATCGCTTTTGTGGATTCTGGGGTAGACGGAGCATTTTCTCCTATTGTAAAATTATGAAAATGGTCATGGTCATTATAACCGAGAGGAATATTGTCATTTTTTATTTGTGCACTTACTTCCTCGAGCTTCTCAAAGAGGCACACAATCAATTGGTGTCATCCTCTCCCCGTCTTCGATCACAAAACAAAAAGACTAAAAAAAGCGGAGATAACTTGCCCGCGCTTCTTTTTCTCTTTGAAATACCGATTAGATCTCCTACTTTGACATTGTATGCCGGAAAAAGAAGATTCAGGGACTTGGCAGGCTTGGTGGAACTGATGAGTGCCATGCCCCCCTTTGCGGTGGTCAATGCGCTCGACTGCGTGGAAGGGTTTACAGAGAATCCGTTACGTAAATATATAATAAAGTTAGATTACAATTACTCTAGCAAGTACGTAATTATTCGTTACAAAATCACTATAAGGAATTACAAGAGATATCGTTACTTGTAACGATATTTCTTGTAATCCCTTATCTGTATAATATATACTCTAAGCAATCTGGAGCGTCTACTTTTCCGTAAAGCAATTTGGAAGGGCAATCCCTGCAGTCTAGAATTTATGGAGGAATCATGGCGAATCGCGACACTTAACATATGTTTATACCTGAAAAACGGTCTGCGGTTTGATATTTAACAGGGTGGAAGGTCATTCTGAATGTCACGGCGCAGGTTGTTTTTGACAAGAGAAGATTTGTTTGTAATTTTAATTTTCAGACAAAGAAGTATGAGAAATAGCACAAAAGAAGGCAAGGATATCTCCTGACGGGGCCCCAGCGCGCGAAGTGCCTTTGCCAGTTTAAGTGGCTGTCAAATATTACTCGAATATATTTAAATGTATGCATTTTGATTTCGTAATTAACGTGGATTTCGTCTAATTAAAATATTATATACTTCGCCTTTTTTTACATTGAGCGTGAATTTTTTTACAGTTCCACCAATCTTAAAGAAGAAAAATATCACCCTAATTGCACTCTTTTTGTTTTCAGGCACATCCCTTAGCACTACTCAGTGATTGAGATACTTGAGGTGTAAAACACAAAGGCTTGGCAGTTTAATGCTTCATAAGGACAGCAAAATAAGCTATGCAATTTTTTTTTATAGATGTGATGTGATTATGTTGCTCGGTAAAAATGTAATATTTACTAAAGTCACAAAAAACCTTGCCTATCAGCGTTATTCTGTCAACAATGGCGTCACCAGATCAAGGCTTCAGCCAATGTCCCGGTTATATTCCTACCTGAGGCTGGGTCACACAAAAATAATTAAAGGGGTTAAAAATGATAAAGAAAAGACGGACACCAAAGAGTCAACTTGAAAGGTTTTGCGTCCCCTTTTTGTCCTTTTCTATCGCTTGAAATATATTGTTTGCGTTCTAATCTCGAGTTAATTTAATCATGGTCAACTTCCACCTGCTCGTCTGTGCACTAACTGTATTTTTGCTAACCCTAGCATTGGGCATCGAGTGGAGTATTTTTTTGCATAACTCCATCTGCAGCCTTATGAAGTTCCACAGCGGCAATGTTAGAAAAATTTTTATTTACGAAAAAGAAGAGCTTCCAAATCTGCAAAAATAGAAACCTACAAGGATGGTTCTACTTTGGTCGAAACTTTTGTTCCTAGAGCAAAACAAAATTACAGGAGGAAGCTTAAGTTTTGCTTTTAAGAGTGGAACGCGATTGCTAAATATAAATGTTCTCTCGTTCCCATGATATTTAAGCTTGTCTGTCGCTCAGACATTTTAACTGACCATAGCGATCATTGGTCCATCCCACTCCACCTAAATTTCTTCTGAATTGTATTAAGGCAAATGAATTACTTCTCAACCAATCAAGATTTTTCCGTCCCACCAACACCGACGTCGACGCCGGCTATTCTGCTGTACGAGCTTCTAAACGCTATCGCGTTAAAAATAAATAAAACAAGTCAGACAAGTACGAAATTATGGCCGCATTCTTAAGTATTCCCCGTGAGCAGCAAGGCAGAGTTGCCACCGTTTTGGCTCCTCTCTAATCCTTTTGGCGTAGAAAAATGTGGGCAGCTTGACTGCATTCTGACGATCCATGCGGTTTATTAATCATCGGATGTCGTTCTTCGCCAAACTGCTCACTGTCAGAAATAGGGAGGGTAGAGGGGCACACCCCTAGTCCCGCATGTAATACCCGGAAACTACATTTCGACGTTCAGTCCCCTGACGTCGAGCTGGTGATACCAGCTTTTACGAGCGGCTTGGTAGCTGATAGATATAACGCACTAAATAGCCAATGTGCGAAGCAAATACAATAAAAGAAAAACTGACGTTTTGCAGCACGGCCAAAAAACCTTCGACTGTCTCACTTGATTGCCTTTAATGCGTATATTAGCTATTTTAATAAGTTGTATCGCTCGACTATCAAGCACCTTGTGAAATTTGGTGTGGTCGGTTCAACGTGGGTGGACTGAACGTCGAATTGTTGTTTTATATGGGACGAGGTGTTTGGCCCCCTACACCCCCTATTTATGAGAGTCTGCTCTTGCAAGCTTCGCAGACTTTCAGCTGGTTTAACTTTCTGTCTAGCCAGAAATGTTTTTCTGCACCGCCGCAACACAGCTACAATCAGGTTGCTCGCCACCATGATGACTAGAACCGCTGTGGATGCCTCAAATACGTAGTTCCAGGCGCGCGATATTCAAAAATGGTCTCGTTAACGCCCTCCGCAAGGTTTATTGTGCTACACTTTTTCGGCGATCTCTAATGAACGAAAGTTCCTGTCAACCTCGAAAGACCCCTGTATTTTTTAACTAAAATTGTTGGGGGCATGAACATTTTATTGCCTCCAGTGGAGTCAAATAAGCGCGTATTGGTTGGCATGCACTTCACTAAAGCGTAATTTCACTGCTCTTTTCAAGTTTGACGGTTAGCCTTCCGCGTAATTTCTCCTGCGCAGCAAACGCGCTATACAACAGACTACGACTTCTCTTTAAAAAAAAAGATAAAGAAAACAAATGCCATCTTGCTGCACCTGCTAATCGAGGCAGCTGTCTAACTTGTGTAAACAAGCGGCGCCTGCAAATGTCTTTTCGACATTTTCAAGAAAACCTGCTGACTTAGAAAGCGCTTCTTTTTTTTTTCTAAACAAGTGTTTACGATGGTGGGCACAAATTGTGAAATGTACAAAATATCAACTGCATGGTCCGTTGTGAAAGGTCGAAAACTAGGCCAAAAGCTGTTTTCCGTTGATGGGCCACGTGCACACCTTCGAATCTTCCCGAAAGAGCACGGGATACAGAACTGTTATGTCGGTCACCGCAGAACTATTAAATATAATATTTAATATATTCTATTAAGTTTGGTAGTGGCTAATCTCGTTTCTTTTAGGACCTCACAGGTGACATGATTATATTTTTCATTTTTTGTGATTGCGCGGAAGTTTCAATAATTGCAAAGAAAGATTGCAACCGCAACTTTCCTCTCAAAAACCAACACAGTTCGATTAAGATAATGGCGCTGACGGATTGATTGAGTTAACAAACGGAAGCACAAAAATACATATGTTATACGCTACACTAAAACAAAATAGCACTGAAAAAAAAAAGAATTTACCACCTTGTGCAAGCGACTAGGCCACTGCTTGGCAATCACTTCAATCACTTAACAAAAGGCGTCCTCCCGAAACGTTTCTACAGAAAACCTGTTTGTTCCGTGGATTTTTCGAGTGCAGTGACTAAAACCATAACCTCCTCGATACTGACAAAGCCCTGCAGATCGCCACGCGAAACGGCCGCCAAAATTGAAAAGGTAGAGCGGCTGACAAAGGATGAGAGGAGAGCCACGTGACGGGTGCCCCACTGCGGCGAGACGCCGAAACACACTTCTCCCGAGCGATGGAATGTCCGCTCGTGCTCCTGTTTTTGCTATAGAACTGCAGTTACTACTGCAGACGCCGGCACGTGCGGCGCGTGGAACACCATTCCCTGCATTCTTTATGATGTTTGGGTAATTTAGCAACAGGTCTATTCAGTAGATTAGTTATCAATAGGCACCATTTTCAAGATCAGTAGACTCTCAGGTAGATTATAAAGGTTTCTCAAAGATTCCGCTGTGCCATCCGCGTAGGCCATGTCTACGCTCGCACCGCCTTCTTTTTGTCGTCGTTCCAAGTGCCTGCGTGCCTAGTTTCCTTTCCTTGCGCTTTCCCGGGGTGGCGGTCCCGTCGCGCGCGTCTACTTTCCGCCGGGTGGCGATCCCGTCGCGCGTGTCTCGTTCCCTCCAGCTCCTCGGGACGGGTCTGTGTCGATGTGCTAAACAGCTTCGCTAGTCATCCACCTTCACAGAGTGGAATGGCTCATGGTTTTTATTTTTCCCGTCTCATCATTTTTGCATAGCATGTAGATCTTTTTCTGTTTGTTCCTAGGTTTTATAACTATGCACAATGCCCGCTCTGTCGCTCGTTTCGTCTATTTCTTTTTTTAATTAAGCAATTTATTTTTATTTACATCAGGCTCAAAAAGATTTCTTAACAAAACGGTAGATTTCTTAAGGTAAGTTTCAGTAACCACATAAATATGTGCACTGCGGGTTGTTTTTTTCCCCTACACGTCATGTAGTGGGTTGGAGAAAAATGGCCTAGAACTAAATCTGACATAACCAATTTGGTATTAACATTTAGGTAGTGACTATTTCAACGTCCACCGTCAAATTAATTCTACAATTATTTTGACGTCTGTCACGCCATCTCCGTAAAACGTTAAAATCGTGGCTTTATTGTTTCCACGTCCCCTGTCAAATGCAGCCTTCGCGATGATAGCCGTTGCGTTGTTTATTTTCTCAAGGTGCAATCGCTGTTCTGTTAACGCGTTGACGGAGTCATGTGTCACTCTGCCTCATGTCTGAGAACTTCCGATCCACTTTGCACTCGAAATGTCTTATGCAACGTTTGTGTCCTTGACTGGCTCGACTTGATCCTTTCAGACGCGACACGCCCGGCGGCGATGTTTTGAGCTCTCGCACGTCATTTCGGCACGCATCTCGCTTAAAATATTGAATCCACAACAAAGGTAGGCTGGGTATCCCTCTACTGCACGTAACAAATGTATGTGCGTACACTGCGTAACTCTGAGAGTATTGCACGTTTTTTTGCGCCTCCATGGCCCCCACTACCGTGCGAGCGCCTCCTCACACGGTTGCAAAGCCTCCCGTTATATCCGACTTTCGTCCTGTTTTTAACTGGGATTTCTGAGTTCGTCGTTTTGTTTAGAGTTCATTTTGTTCGTGCATATGGAGTGGATTAATTACGAAACAATACGAAAGTTTAATAAAATGTTCTAAACGCCCACCTTGATGTTTATTGACTGGTGCAAACGAAAGACACACTGGAATTTTGATGGCACAAGATTCAGCTTCTTTGTCTATATAAGCCACGTGAAATAAATCATAAAAGCAACGGTCCTACATTCTGTAGTGTTTAGGACATCCAAGTAAACGTCACGTGCAGCCAGATAGCAGATGTACATTGAGAAGCTTTTTTTTTTTTTCTTTTGCATTCCCCATCACTTAAAATGTCATAAATCTGCAGTCAACTGCACGAAATTAGTTTTCGAAAAATGCATGCAGAACCGCAACATCGCCTTCAATCAAGATTATATTTTTTGACCGCCACATTCGATCGCTTTACAGTCTGGACTCTGAAAGTTCAATGCTGTCCAAAGTTCCAAGTTTAAAACGTCAAATATTAAAGAAAAAAGATGTTGATAGGACACGTCAAAATACTTTTAAAAACATTTCGCGTCCTTAGGAAGTGGGGTCACGAACGTCAAAATAATACTTAAAATTATTTTTAACGTGGACGTCGAAATAGTCAAAGCCTAACATAAAAGTATACACTAGCTGTTCAAACTTAATTCGAACAGATTCATCAAAATGAAGCGCCGTGGAAGTTACTCTAATAGGTTTGTGCAGGTGATATATACGGCCAGGCGGATAAAAATATAGGGGTCTAATTGTCACAGTAGGCCGAAAAATTACCTAAATTTCGTCAATTGACTTTCTAATTAGCGAAAATACACATATGTTTCTAATTCAAAACTTGATGGGCGTCACTGATAAACACTAAATCAATAAATACTAGAAACACTTGGAGCTCGTGAGCAGCGGAATAGTGCGCTGAAGTTCACACTCGCGCAACAGGCACAAGGCTGGGGTGAGGAAACGCGGATGTTAAGAGTCGTAAAAACCGCGTGGGTGCATTATCACACCGGTTAGACTTGCTGCTGCCCCACGAGTGGCAACTCATGCGGCAGAAGTAGGAGCACGTTTAAGTTGATTAGCCGACTTATCGTGACAATTATACCCCTAGGGCCTATACTTTGTCCCTCTGGCCGTAACACTCACCCGCACAAGTCGCATTGGCCTACATTTTACGGCTTTTCGAAAAAATAAATCTGTTCGAGTTAATATCAAAGACCCTATTTTGCCGCTTGCTTAGTGATAGCCCAGTGGGCCCCGCGCTCGCCTGTCACGTAGTAGAGGTCCCTGCTTCGAATCCTGGGACCGGCAGATGTTTTTATTTACTCCTAGGACGATGCTTCTAGAAAATTCGAGAAGGTCGTTGTTAGTTCTAGAACAAAATGTTCTAGTACGTGATGTTCTAGGAAGAAGAGTGCTATGAAAGGAGCCCCGCGTGACCTTATAGTCAGTCATCGCTTGCGCTCGACCATGTCGTATCGCCGACACTCGACGCCTTACGACGTGCTGTTATTATTTCCCTTTATTTGGGCCCCAAGTTCGCCCCATTAAACGTTTATTTTGTTCAGTTTTACTTCGCCTCGTCACTTATTTTTCGTGACAATATGTTTTTCATCACGTGACCTAAATATATATATATATGCATATTATCAAACTTGAACTGATTACTAAAAAAAGTACGTAACTACATCTACAATTACTCGAGGGTAAATTCTAATTAATTTCAATTCCAACTACCCTCCTATAAAAGTAAGTGACCGTTACCACGAAACGTTTTACGTTATCTTTCATGGCGTTACTTCCAAATTTACTGCCCTCAAGTAAGACACACAAAGAAGTGGATTATTCGAGTGTTTATTGTTGCCGTCCGTCCCAATTATTGACCTTGAATATTTTGAGCTACAGCTGTCTCTCAAAATGTCACTTCAGACATCTTGCCTCATTTCCTTGTGAAGATGTCGACTGAACAAACCTTCAACTGAGGCACTGAATGGGAGTGTCACATTAGGCATCACGAATGATTGACACATTGTGCATTGTGCTTCTCCAGCGAAACGACGGAAGATGCTCTTTACCCTGCCGAAAGAGCAAAGCTTGGTCGTTGCAGCCGGTGCCTGATACTGTCGGAATCGCGAAACTAAAGAAGTCGTAATACAACCGATCGGTGCGAGAGCAAATTGATTTGGTACTCTCTTTTTCTCTTCCTTCTGGTCGAGAAGAGAGGGAAGATGGCTTCATTGTAGAAACTTCGATGCCTAAGATATTCCACGATGGGGACAAAGGCGAAGGTAGGGGGAGCGGTATCTATAGGTCACAGTGGATCAATGGGCAAACAGGATGTAGCTGACGTTTCTGGTGTCGAACAGCCTCGAACCCAGTCTTGTGTCTAGGTGGCAGCACACTATATCTTTGTAAGTTGTCTTGTGCTACTTTATGATTAATCAACAGGGGAAATTCAAAAGGGATAGTTGCATATATACGACTTTGTTGGTATCACACCCTTTCTATGGGGCCTCTCAAATACTTATTCTTTTTTTACAACATCTGCCACAACACTCGATCGGGCATTTTCTTGCACTTGCGGTCTTGCCAGGCACCGCTATTGTTAAATTTTCTAGAATGTTCACATGCTGGAAACCTTGCGTTGTGTTCGAAGTGTATAGTCTGGAACAGAGTTACTAAAAGTCGGCATCTATGCCAAGAAAACGTGACGGCCTAGTTACGTTTTTATAATATCTGCAATAGCAGCATATCCTGTCGCGCGTATGCATCCAAGTGCTAGTGATCAGCAAACATACTTGAGTGACAATGAAAATACAAACCAAACATGTTGTCTCCACCCGCACGTTAATTAAAGGTAAACTTGCAACAAAGGTGTACGAAAACGTTTTCGAAATAACGTGGTGCAATACCGAAATGATAATTTGTTGAATCGCCCGTATATCCTGCTAAACATGAGGTGAACAATACCCTAAAAATATCTGAACACACAATACAAAATACAGGAGAACACTTAAGGCTCTGTTATATCCGATGGTGAGCACAGCGAAGGCAGCGTGGCGCAGAACGCGCGCGTTTCATTGATCGGCGGGCAGGAACTCGAAACCTGCGACCAATCAGTATCGGTGCCCGCTGCGCCACGCCGCTTTTGCTACGCTTGACGTCGGAGTATAACAGAGCCTTCAAGACTGCGTACGTGTAGGAAGGCGAAAGCATTATAGTCCCGCGGGGGAAATTTTAGAGGACAGCTATTAGGCGCCGTTTCAAGCTTGGGCGGCGTCGCCGTCGGCATCTGCGTCGGCGTCGGCGTAACCGCGCCTTCCATGATGGGACTTGTCCCAGCTAAAGGTAGCGGAAAATTTTTCTCTCTAAATTTAGCGGTAAAATGTTTCCGCTAAAGTTAGCGGGGAAATATTTCCGTTAAATTTAGCGGGGAAATTTTCTCGCTAAATTTCGTGCAGAACGTTTTCCGCGAAATTTAGCGAAAAAAATGTCCCCGCAAAATTTAGCGGAAACGTTTTCCCGCCTCATTTAGCGGGGAAGCTAAATGGGAGGGGAGCAGAAGAGGAGGAGGGGAGGGAGAGGAGGGGAGGAGGTACATACCCTCCCCTCTGTACCCTCCCCTCCTTCTCCACAAGAGCTGCGCTCTAATTCGGCATTACAGAGCATTTTAAACGTCTAATTTTTTTTTTCGAGTAATGTTTCTAAACGTATTATACAGGGTGTTTTTTTTTTAACTGCACCAAATTTTTAAATAAAGGGGGGAAAAGTTATATGAATGCGGTTTTCACTGCGTATTTATATGGCTCGGCGGACATTAGATGGGAATATAACCATCACTATTATCAGACTAATTAACTAAAATCCGTTAATTAACTTTTTAATTACTGTAATTAGGATATATGTTTATATTACGAACTTTGAGGCAGTCATATGCCAAGACTGTTCCATTTTGTAGAATTCGCGTAAGCAGCTTGTGTACCGCGATATTCGTCCACGAATTTCGCACTTTTATTCGGCTAATGTAGCTAAGTTCGGCTATAGTGGCCACTTTCATGGGTTTGCCGAATTGAGTGGATAAAAAGCCGGATTAAGTAAAAACTTCAGGGGCAGATATCTTGGAACACAGGCACATTACGCGAATTCTACAAAATGGAACAGTCTTGGCATATGACTGCCTCAAAGTTTGTAATATAAACATATATCCTTATTACAGTAATTAAAAAGTTAATTGACGGATTTTGGTTAATTAGTTTGATAATAGTGATGGTTATATTCCCATCTAATGTCCGCCAAGCCACATAAACACGCAGTGAAAACCGCATTCATAAAACTTTTACCCCCTTTATTTAAAAATTTGGTGCAGTTAAAAAAAACACCCTGTATATTAGGACGATGCATAGGTCCACGTCGAGGACGAAGTCCTAGAGATCGACGCTAAGTACGGTGTCTAGGACGACCTCTAGGACGACGTCGAGGATGACGTCATGGACGGCGTCCAGGACAACGCCGAGGACGCCCTTTAAGGCAACCTCGAGAACGACGTGAAGGACGACTACTAGGACGACCTTAACGACGACATCTAGCACGACCTTAAGGACGCCGTCCATGACGACATCGAGAACAACACCGAGGACGGCCTTTCGGGCGACCTCAAGAACAACATCAAAGACAAGGTCTAGGAAGACTTCTAGGACGACCTTAACGACGACGTCTAAGACGACTTCTAGGACGACCCTTAAAGGGTAACTGCAAAGAAAAAAAAGTGTTTTTTTTTTAAACAGCCTAATTGGGACAAGCATGTCACAAAACAAATCTTCCGCGAAAACAAAATTTTTTTAGCAATATTTACGCCACAGGACTAATTTAGTAGGAGTCACTACCTCTCCACATTTGAAACTCCCGCTCTTTCGACCCGCGCGCAGGAGAACTACGCCCCGCCCCTCCCTCTTGGATTCTCTTGGATTGACTTGGCTGCGGAGTACGCAGCGTCTTGACTCCCGGCCGCGGATCGGGGAAGGGGGGGGGGGGAAGGGGGGGGGAGGGGAATGGGAAGGGGGGAAGGTGCCGTCCATGTACGCTGGAAGCTTGAGCCGGTTTGCTTTCGTTGTTTTTGTTTGGTCGGGGAAAACGTGGCTACAACGCACGTTCAACATGGCGCCGGTATGGTTTTGGTTTGACGGGACGCGATAAGCTCCGGGTTTTGCGAGCACATGTCGCTAATGGTGAATTCCACTCGTAGATCCGGAGCGCTTTCCAAAATCCGCGAGGGAGGCAAAATTCCGCTCCGTGGGACCCGCTCCGAATCGACGAGGGGAAGATAAACTCGCCTTTTTGGAGCGACCTCTCCCACACTCCTCCCCATCGCTTCCCCCTCCGCCATTCAAAATGGCCGCTGCTCGAACTTGACAAGCCCACCAATGCCTGAGAAGACTGACCTTTCCGACGCAGAAATAACACGCGACACAGGCCGTGCGAAATTATACGTACCACGGCGCTCATGTCACAAATAACGAAGACGTCCGCGCAGTCCGCGTTCGGCACCGTCACATACCTTTCGGCCGCGTCGAAGCGGCGGGGCACGGACAGCGATTGCCAGCGGTGGAGTTCAGATTTCTGATACGACTTTAATAAACACAGAGGTAACAAACCATCACTTGCACGGTCGTTGCCTAATCTTTTCTTGCTTTATTGCACGGGAAAACGCGGGCGGAATGCCGTGTAAAAAGGTAAACAATCATTGGCTGCGGAATGAACAGGCCTAACCTTGCGTCTGCCTCCAGCTTTCCTGTCGTTCTTCCTCTCACGATCACAGCTGTCAGCGCTTACGATTTACCACGCTCCACAGTCCCGGCTTTGTATCCCTGATCTACGGGAGGTAGAAGTGTTCGAGCCGTCACAATCCCACGTAAACAACCGATGCACCCGAACAGATCCAACTCGACGACCCGTCCGGCCCGCCGACCTTGCCGACCTCGCCACCTCGCGACCTCGCCGCGCATGCGCACTGCCGATTGAGAAGGAAATCACGTGGGCCGCTCTGTCATTTTCCGGAGAGATCTGTGAAATCCCGCAGAGCAAGTTCGGCGGAGTTTGAGGCGCTCCGTGGAGCGGGCGTTGCCAGAGATCTACGAGGGGAAGATGACCAGCTCGAGCCAGATCTGCGAGCGGAATATGCGCGCTCCAAATGAAGCGCTTTTGGAGCGCTCGAGATCTGCGAGCGGAATTCACCATAAGATGTGACCTGAGAAGTGCCTCGGTGCGAATCTCGAAGGCCTCCGGAGCGAAATCACGAGAACATACCTGGACTCGTTTGTCGCTACGCGAACGCCCGATTGCCTGCAGCCAAATAGCATTCAGCTTGTGATCTTTCGGGGCGACATGGCTGCGGGAAGACTCGCTGTCGCGATCACTCATCTCGCAGCACTTTACAGAGCAACGGCGCCGCTTGCAGGAGCTGACATCTAAAAAAGGTCGGCATTTGCACGCGCAAGCAAGGAAAACAAAAAACACGCTAAGAAAGCAAAGAGGAAAACGAAAGAAACAAACCGCGCTATGAAAGCCAAAACCCCGCGTCGCTTCCTATCACTAACACTGGCGACAGCTGCTAAACACACACTACTTCACTTCAGGAAGTCTCACTCAAGCACCTGGGTCAACACGAAACACTGATCACTTCGGCGAAACGACTATCGAGGAAGGCGAGACAGGCGGGAGCAGAGACTTCGGCGGCCATGAAAGAATGGCGAAGCTTTTGTTTGTTTTGGTATGAATCCAAACGGAAGTGCCCGTCTTGTAAACCATTTGTAAAAAATAATAACTCTCATTACATGGGTTATTCTTTAAACGTAAAAATATGCCGCTCAAAAAGAAATTACAACATATAACAAAGCTTTAACAACCAAGATCTAAGCTGTCAATCAAACTCTTTGCCAATAGCAGCCGATTGGGATCAACGTCACGGAATCCCAACTTCGTGGCGCGCGATTTAGAACGGACGAAATAGCCGCAAACTAAAATCAGTCTCACGCAATAACAATTGCTGTAAAAAAATTGTTTCCTCACGGAACAATTGTTTTTTGACATGCTTGTCCCAATTAGGGTTTTTAAAAGAAAAAAAAAACTTTTTTCTTTGCAGTTACCCTTTAAAGGACACTGACACCCCTCGAAAATTTGTTTTCATTTTTTGCCAGGCCATTCATTACGGTGTCGGAGGACTACCCAATCAATATTTTGCTAGAGTCGCGTATATTTTTAATAAAGCCAAAAAACGCAACTGCTCGAAACCGAAACCGAAACACTTGCAAGGAGGTCGGAGAAGTGGAGGGGAGAGAGTGAGTGGCGGGAGTCACGTGGCTACACGTGACTCTTGTCACGTGACGCTTGTCCTGTGTGCTTCTTCGTCTTTTTGTCCCGTCTTTTTTGCGCTATTTTTAATATGAATGTCCATTACCAACTTGCCCAGCAGACCAAGCTTTTACAATACATGGCTACACCTGACCGTGCATTTTTTTTTCTTTTCCCCTCCGTTTTTTTTTTATTTTTTTTTTTTTTTTTTGGGGGGGGGGGGGGGGGGTGGCGCAGCAGACGACATGTATGGCGGGGAACCGTTTGCAGCGCGATTCCTTTGCACTTATGTTTGTTCCGCTCGCTGTTCTGGAGTCAAGATGAGTTGCTTCGTACATTCTAGAGTTGGATATGAGTAGTGAGTACCCGTGGTGAATTTCCGTGATCGGCTCCGAAAAGAATACCCACAAGATGTTGCGTGAAGAGCCGCCTCACATGGCCTGCGTCCGAAAAAAAGTGGCATTGTGCTGCAGAGTTTGCACATGTTTCCGAAAGATCATCGGGATCGGGACCAATGGCTGGCTGCGATTCGTGTAGAACATTTACGGGCACCTCGGAAAGCAGACGCTACCCGATTTATGTGCCCCTTGCATTTTGTGGAAATTGATTACATTGAGCTCGCAGGTGTCAAAAAGGAAATTCCATAACATTTAGTTCAGCGACCTTTTGTCTACATTTGTTGTTTTCAGTGGTAACTCTAAAAAAAAGTAAATATCGCAAAATGTTTGGAAAAAAAAAACAAAAAAAAAACGTACGTTCACGCGGGACCGAACCCGGTTCCGCCGCGTGTAAAACGGACGTCTTTCCTCTGAGCTACTTGGGAAACTCTTCTTGTCTCTATAAGAGTTACTGGGGAAACTCTTTCGTTAGTAATAATGCAGTCAGCCGGTCAACTGTAGGTTGGAACGTTTGCTGCCGATTTTCCTCCAGCAAATGCACTCCCGGGTCGAAGTCAGGCAGCACCACGCATTGACCACATTCGCACCTAGTAAAGAAATCGTACGCGTGCATATTCAACTCGAAGTACGCACTTCGTGCTTGACTTTTGCGCGAGCGATGTCTTCAGCCACGAGAAGGGACGACGGCTCGGCAGCGTCTTCGTGCAATCGGCTTGCTGGTCGGGCGTGCCGTACGGGATGAATACCAATTCTTTTGATCGGTCCAAAATTTCTCTGTCAAAGGAAGACAGAATTCGCCGGTACCGCGAATGACAGTTCTGAAGCAGAAGTTCCACGTCTGTCATCCGCTGCCATCGCCGTCCCCGCGAGTCCCACAATACGCGAAACGACGCCATGTTGAGAATTACGCAGTGAATGCACAGAATGCTTCCGGTTCTCTGTGCAACTTTTTTTCAATCAACCTATTTGCAGCTTTTTAGAAGTCATAAATATCGGGTTTCATATTTTTTTTCTATTTTTAATATTAAGTGTGTGCCTTCAATGACCAACGACTTTGATTAACTTTGGTGGTTGTATCTAAACCTTAGAAAACGGCCCGTTACCACGGAAAAGAGAGTGAGCGCGAGTCAAACCGGCCAGTTCTCGATCGGCGGTTATCGGGCGGAAAGAAACCGAATTTCGAGCCGCAAATTCTGTTCTGGATAGTTGGGCTCTTATACGTCACGTACTACTAAATACCTCTGCGAGCATAAATACCCTGTCAGCGTCCCTTTAAGGACGACGTCTATGACGACGTCGAGAACAACGCCTAGAGGACGCCGTCTAAGACCTCTCGGACGACCTCAAGGACGACGCTAAGGACGGCGTCGTCCTTGAGCATACGATTGAGCGGCCTGTGCTTGATGACGTATTTTAATGGTCATCTTTCGGTCATAGCGACGCCGGTTTTTCGCGCAATGCGGAAAAAAAAAGGCATTCGCCTTAAAACTAGTGAACCTGTCAAGGAGAAGTTCTAAGGAACCTCCTAGAAGTTTGAGTGCAGTGGCTGACATTTTTCCAGACATGTACACGTTGCACAAAAAAGTAACTAAATACCTTACTCGTTACTCGCTCAAAAACTAACTAAATACGTTACTCGTTAATGATTCACAAAAGGAACGCGTTACGTTACCTCAGAAGTAACTAGTTGCTCTTCTCGTTACTTTGACGACCAAATGCACAACTGCTTTTGTTTCAGGCTTTATGTATTTTTTCAGGAATCGTTGCACTTAAGCAGTAGCTGCCGCAGTTTCTATCAGTTATGTTTCCCCGCTTCCTTGAAAATACATCTCCGGCTCCGCTGAAGAGTATTTCTACCGATGTGCTCGAAGGAAGGGCAGTGTTGTGCTTTAGGAAGAGCTGGTGAGTATAGTAGTAGTTGCATATATACGACTTTGTTGGTATCGCACCCTTTCTACGGGGCCTTTCAAATACTTTCACTCGATCGGGCATTCTCTCGCACTTGCGGTCTTGCCAGGCACCACTATTGTTAAATTTTCTAGAACGTTCACATGCTGGAAAAGCTGCGTTGTGTTCGAACCGTATAGTCTGGAATAGAGTTACTAAACATCGGTACGTAAGCCAAGAAAACGTGACGACCTAGTTACGTTTTCCTAATATCTGCAATAGCAGTATATCCTGCCACGCCTATGCATCCAAGAGCTAGGGATCGGCAAACATACTTGCGTGAAAATGAAAATACAAACCAAACACACGTTGTTTCCACCCGCACGTTTATTTAAGATAAAAATTGCAACAAAGGTGTACAAAAACGTTTTTGAAATAACGTAGAGCAATAACGAAATGATAATTTGTTGAATCGCCCGTATATCCTGCTAAACATGAGGTGAACAATACCCTAAAAATATCTAAACACACAATACAAAATACAGGAGGACACTTAAGGCTCTGTTATTATCCGACGTTGAGCGCAGCGAAGGCAGCGTAGTGCAGAACCCGCGCGTTTCATTGGCCGGCGGGCAGGAACTCGAAACCTGCGACCAATCAGTATCGGTGTCCTCTGCGCCACGCCGCGTTTGCTACGCTCGACGCCGGAGTATAACAGAGCCTTCAAGACTGCTTACGTGTGGGAAGGCGAAAGCATTATAGTCCCGAGGGAGAAAGTTTAGAGCGCAGCTCTTAGGCGCCTGTTTCCGGCTTGAGCGGCGTCGCCGTCGGGAAATTTAGCGGCAAAGTTGTTTCGCTAAAATTAGCGGGGAAATTTTCCTCCCCAAAAATTTTGTATGAAATCATTTCCGCTAAATTTAGCGGAAACCTTTTCCCGCTAAATTTAAAAGAAATCTTTCTCCGCCAAATTTAGCGGAGAAATTACGCCATGTGATCTCAAAACCAATTCTGTTTCCCCGCTAAGTTTAGCGGGAAATTCAGCGAAAACTTCCGGCTACATTTAGCGGGAAAATATTCCCGTATATTTAGCGGCAAATTTAACGAAATATTTTTTGCTGCATTTAGCGGGGGCGCTAAATGGGAGTGGAGCAGAAGAAGAGGAGGGGAGGGTACGGAGGGGAGGAGGTGCATACCCTCTTCTTTGTACCCTCCCCTCCTCCTCCTCAAGAGCTGCGCTCTAATTCGGCATTACAGAGAATCGTAAACGTCTTTAATTTTTTTGCGAGTAATGTTTCTACACGTATTAAATTTTAGGACGACGCATAGGACGTCGTCGAAGACGAAGTCCTAGAGATCGAAGCTAAGTACGGTGTCTAGGAGGACCTCTAGGACAACGTCGATGACGACGTCAAGGACGGCGTCATGAACAACGCCGTGGACGACCCTCGGGCGACCTCAAGAACGACTTCTACGACGATGTCAAGGGTGACCTTAGGACAACGTCGAGAACGACGCCTAGAGCACGACGTCAAGGACGACGTTGAGAACAACGCCTAGAGGGCGACGTCTAGGACGACTCCTAGGACGACCTCAAGGACGACGCCACGCGCCTCTCAATCGTATGCTCAAGGACGAGCGTCGTCCTGGAGTATACGATTGAGCATACGCTCAATCGTATACTCAAGGACGACGCTAAGGACGGCGTCGTCCTCTAGCATACGATTGAGCGGCGCGTGCTTGATGACGTATTTTAATGGCCATCTTTCGGGTACAACGCCGACGCTTTTTCGCGCAATGGGGCAAGTGAGGCTTTCGCATTAAAGCGAGGCAACCTGTCAATGAGAAGTTCTAATGGACCCCCTAGAAGTTTGAATGCAGTGGCCGAGATTTTTCCAGACATGTACACGCTACACAAAAAAGTAACAAAATACCATAAAGTACCTAAATACCTTGCTCGTTATTGATTCTCAAAAGGAATGCGTTACTTTACCTCAGAAGTAACTATAGCTACTTTTCTCGCTACTCTGACGACCAAATGCACAACTGCTTTTGTATAAGGATTAATACTGTTATTTTCAATAGTCGTTGCACTTAAGGCTGCGGTCCCACGGCAGCCATCTTGAACAAGGCGTTAGTTCAACCAATAGATGGCGACACGCACCCGTGGGGTGGCCGAAACATTGGTTCACGGTAGGATGGCTCGAGCACCATCACGTTCCCCTCGTGGCCTTGCTCGCGCCGCTGCCAGCTGTGCTCAGCTGGCTCAATAGCGTGGCCCAGCAAACGCATGTATGCGAGAATATCAGGCTGGTTATAAATTGTTCTCTGATACAGGGAGATGCGGTTCGGCGATTGCCACGGCCTTTCGCAATAAATCTTACCAAGAAGGAATCAAGTGTTGATTGACGTGTCAATATTCTTTCAATGAAAACTTCTGCAGGAATGCACGCTCAGTAGGCTCAATCTTCCAAGACAACAGTTGAAGCGGACATCAAGTAAACTGCTTCGCAATTTACGGTACTTACTTCACCATTTTAATGACGACCGAAAAGTGACATAACGAAATATTGTGTTTCATGGGATCCGGAAGATTTTGTAAAGGTTGTTACATTATAGTTCCCAGAAGACAAACGCCGTTGCAATATTTTCGGAAGTACCGATATAATGTTGTAAATACAGCTTAGGAGGAGTATGATGAAAACCATCAGAATAAATAGGAAGACGTTTATTTGCAATGAAGACGCTATGAATGAACGGCGTTTAGCGACGGCAAGTTATGAGCGTTCGGGAATTTATAAGTTCACGTGATTGCTAACTATGGACATGCAGACAATGACGACCTGTTTTGTCGGGAGATGGAGTAGCGGTGATGACCTGATATCGGACGACTCGTGGTAGACGAACAAGCAAGTTTTTTCTCAGCGAATGGCAAGCGTCCAGTGTCAAGCACAGCACGTGGCTACCGACGTTGTCGACGTTTCGAACACTTACCACTTTCGACAAAAGTGCTGGCACCTGGGCTAACTTTGTGGAAAAAGTCGAAGGCTTCCTCGAGTCCAGCGCCATCATGAACTGTAACTGAAAACGATCCACTATTCAGTCTGTGGGTGGCGAAACATATCCGCATCTGCGGAGTCATGGTCGATGCGTACTATAAGTGGTTGGAAGTTTACACGATGCCTGCCACGACGTACAAACGCGTCATTGACGTTCTACGCTCTTTTTTCCCTACTTTTGCCCTACCGAAAATACTTTTTTCTGATAACGCGACAAATTTTGCTTCAAATGAAATAAACAAGTTTTTGAGAAAAAAAAACCCCAAAAAGACCGGTATCAGGCATCACATTAGTGCACCATACCATCCTGCAATTAACGGGCAAGCAGAACAAATGGTGTGCGAAACGAAAAACGCCCTCTTGAAGCTTACGGAAGAAGCAGTTCAGTGAAGAATCGCCAGGGTCTTGTTCCAGCAGCACGCGACGGTTTCATCTTACACGGTAAAAACACCCGCCGAAGCAATGTTCGGTGGACGAAGAGCCACACCCCTCGATCTCATATGATACTATGGCCATGAATGAAGATCGAGAGATTCCCAGATCGGGAGTAATGGCAGATTATTCGGTCGGACAACTCGTCTACGTGAGGAATTTCAGCGGAAGACGGGCCTTCCATGTAAAACTTGAGTAGAAAAGGCTCTATGTTGGTTGACAAGAAGGTGTCATCCCTCTGAATACGTTGGATATCAATGCCCTTGAGTGTAAATATAACGAAATCACAAAACTCTCTTTGTGTATTGTGTAACTGCCCTTGCATTTGGTAGCAGAGGCTATGGTGGTGATTTGGACCTTTCACACCAGGCTCCTTTTTCTTATTTTTCGCCTCATACTCCTTTGCGGTTTCAGTAGGCTTCAAGAATCTTTTGGAACGGGGACACTTTACGTCAATGAGGCCATTTGTTCCAAGTAGTCAATCAGGGAATGCTGCTAGAAATCCGTCTTTCATATTAACGAATCCTGTTCCACGTACAGTTGTAAAGCAGCATCCTCATTGATTCTACCATATTCTGTTGCGGGTGAAGAAAGGTCTTTGGGTACACGATACTTGAAACAAGTCTGGCACTGTACGTTGTGGTTCAACACCCACTAATATCGTAGTCCTTATAGAGCCTCATAATTTAATAATTACCTCTTCACCTCATATTGCTCTTCATCAACAGTAAGTGCAATAGGCTACCGCCATATTACAATCCAAGAATTGAAAAATTGAGTCCTTCAATCCTTCAATATGTTTATTATTTATATAATGTTATTACGTTACATTACCTCGAGACGATCGACGTCCATCGTCGATCTTCAAATACTTATATAAGGGGGGGGGGGGGGGGGGGGCGATTGGTGGCCGAGTGCATGTCTAGCGCACTCCAGCTCGGAGCACGTGGAGCGAAAGCTCGCGCTGCAGAACCCACCCCGCCCCTGCCCGTTTCGATGTGGAAGAGCATCATACCGGCGTGCGGTCGTGTATCACTACTGCGTGGTGCACGTTAAAGACCCCAGGTTTGCGGTTGTACCGCACTGGCTAAATTGCTCATCTACACCTGAGACACACGCCCACTAAGGCAGACTAACTTCCGGCTGTATAAACATACACACAACAATTTGCAATTAGACGCACAATCACAAAGAACACAGCGTGCCGCCTCTTTTCTTTGGACAGTCTTTTTTTTAACCAGCGCAAGCTCGCGCGTTCTCTCTTTTGAGACGGTTAGAACTAACGTTGATTAGAACAGTCGCACATAAAAACCCGCGTTTCTCCTACGCGGTCGCTTCCTCCTCTCATTATGTGTGGGTGGTTAAAACTAAATAAGCTATAATAATGGCGTATTATTCATATTTAGTTTCAGTTTCAGTCAGGGGAAAGGAGGTTCGCGGGAAGTAGGGCGAATAAATGAGCTGCGCTTAGAGTATCGGCACTCTCTTCCCCGACAGTGTTGTGGGCGTCGCCATTTTGGTGCTTTTGCAAAGCAAACGCAACTGCCGATCGTCATGATTCAAAATTGCGACTTCCTCAGCATTAGATTCGGTGTTAGGAAGCTCATGTAACATTATTTTGCTTTGTCACAAACTGTTTAAAGTGGAGGACGGAAAAGCGTTTCTTGTGATTTCAGATACAGCTTCAAATAACTAGCAACCATGATTTTAAGCCACAATATGGCCAAGTGTCGCTACTCTGAAGCATAGCTTATTTAATGACACTATTCATGCCCTTGTTCAAGAAGCTTGTAATACCTGGAGGGGCCATGACGTGAGCCCCGTGGATTCCACAAGCCACTACCTTTTGACACCTGCTTCTTCCTCATTGTTCCCGCTAGTGCCAGTAAATTAGCTACGCTTCAGAGTAACGACACTTGGCCAAATAGACCATATGCAAAAAGAAGCGCCATCTAGTGTATTCATGATCAATGATCAGATTTCCTCCATATTGGGGGGTTCCCGTACCGACGATTTCGCCCGAAAAACAATAGTCCCGGCAAAGTGTAAGTCGTAGAACTAAAATATGATCACCTGCTGCAAGTCCAGTACGAACCCTTCACATGACGTCTTCGAGAAATACCGTTCATTGACCTGGATGGCCCAGTTCACTGCTTGAGTGACGAGTCTTGCGACCTCGTTGCTGACAATTCCTTTTCCTGAATTTGGCGGCCGTCTTTCTTTTCTTCTTTGATCCGAAACTAACCAGCAACCCATTGAGTGTACAAATAAACTGCCCTAGTATCATGAAAACCGAGTTAAATGCAGATGCGCCTCGTCCACAACTGGAAAATGTGATAAACCCCCCAATATGGCGGCTCCTAATGGCATGATGATGATAGCTGGCAAGGATTTCGCATATGGCCTATTGTGGCTTAAAATCATGATTGCCAGTTATCTGAAGCTTTATCTAAAATCACAGGAAACGCCGCGTCCTCCACGAATGTTTAAACAACCCGCGACAGAGCATAGCAATATTGTATCAGCTTCCTAGCACCGCATCTAATGCAGAGGAAGTCGCACATTTGGATCATGACGATCGGCAGTTGCGTTTGCTCTGCACAAGACCCAAAATGGCGGCGCCCAAACAATTTTGAGGAACGGAGTGCCGATACTTTAAGCGCAGCTCATTTAGTGACTCTAGGCATGAAGTGAACTCGGGTGTATTCTTTCCCTCTTCGTCTTTATCGTTTATTGATTTCAATTATATCGAATAATGAACACTTTATATCACGCTACGCTTGTGTAATTATTTGTCTTAGATTTATTAACCTGACCCAGTACTTAAACCGTTCATTTATTGATAGTAAATCTTCAAATATATTTTCTAAATGTGAAGGTAAAACGACACGGAGATTGATGATGATACAGACGCCAACGCCGCCCTCGAAAATTTTTTGAACTTAGAAATCAGCAGTTTTGTCTGCCATCCGCCAGGTAGCGCAACAAAACACCCAAACAGTTTTTAATTGTTTTTAAAATTAGCTAAGCTCTACAACTATCATGAAACCAAAGCAAGATCATTGGGAAAATCTAATACATCGCAATGTATATCTATTCCATAAAATAAATATTATTAGATGCCAATAAATCTGTTTGATGTCCAAAAGAGATGTGCGTCAAAAACAGGTAAGTTTGAAGGGCTCCCGGAGCGTTATGACTTTGAAAATAAAAAAAAAGCCACCGTCCACCTCTTGGGCAACTATTGTAGTTCTAAATGTTATAAAAGATTTTACCATAGTTTAATTATTTACTCAGCGGCATTTGAACTACCATGACTCGAAGCACAAAAAAGTGCTACGTTTGATATAGAATATCTAAACAAAAAAATTTTAGACAACATTAAATTTTTTTTGCATATTACCAATTATAAGCACTACATCTGTAGCTAATTTCATTGCCCTAGCGCTTCTCATTAAAAACATATTTTTGCTGAAAAATGTCAATTTTAGGGCAATATTTGGAGAGCTGAAAAAAACAAAGTAGTGCAAATACCAAAAAGTATACCGTTACATTCTGCTCCGACATCATCTTAACAAAACTGCTCTATTGGAACCGTGTTATCTTTAATGAATCGTTCATAAAACATGAACCAGCAGAGCAAGTGAGGGTCCGCGCCATCATATTCGCAACGCTACAAATGCGCATGAACAGTATAAACCAATACATACATAATATCAAATGAAAGAGGATTGCATTGCCTTTCGAATGATATCAATCCCACAAAACAGTATTTAAAAGGAGATGAGTAATGACCTGCCAAAAAGTACCTAAACTGCCACATTCAGTGGGACCGTGGCCTTAAGCAGTAGCTGCCGCAGTTTTTATCAGTTATGTTTCCCCGCTTCTTTGAAAATACATCTCCGCCTCTACTGAAGGGTATTTCTACAGACGCGCTCGAAGGATCGGCAATGTTGTGCTTCAGAAAAAGCTGGTGAACATTGGATACTCTTCTCTCTTTTGTTCTTTCTGCTTCTAGAGTTCGAAGTTGACAATAGGCTCTGTGCTTTCTCGGGTTGGCAACCTCAGGGGTTTACATTCAGTCTGTACACGATTCTAGAAGGCTCAACCAACGAACCTTAGAGTGTTCGCTGGGTGAAGGAGATTTTGAGCTGTAGAGTTCAACTGACGTGCTCAGCGAGAAACGTAGCTATACTGTCTCACGGTTTAGTTGTTTTTCTGGCTGCCCATCTGCCTTTGTCGCAATAGACGCGTACTCAGTTTACACTTAAAACGAAGCTGTTGAAACGATGTTGTTCACGATGCTCCTCAGAAGGAACGAAATACTGTTACTTGTTAATTGGCCTTAAAAGTATCTAAGTACGTTACTTATTCCTTTCATAAAAAGTAACTAAATGCGTTACTCGTTATCGAAAAAAGTGACTAGGCAGAAGTGACTCGTTACTAGTAACGTGTTACGTACATGGTTGCATTTTCTAATACTTTCTTGCAAAATCATTTCAAAGAAAAATTCTTTTCCACACTCATACTCTCAGAAGGTTGCTTACATCGAAGTAAAAAAAAAGAACAATAACAAGTTCCTAAAATAGAATTTAAAGGAAGTAGCTAAGAAATTACTTTTCCTTAGTAATTATTTTTCCTCCATAGCGGTACAGCTTTTGGAGCCCTAATCACAAAGCACAGCCGCCAGCCACTTCAACAGCAGTGCCAGTCATGTACGAGCTCTCGGGCGAGCAGTGAAAGACGACCACGTCAGCGACCTCAGACGGCTGGGCGTGGCGACCAAGTGGAATCCGGGACGAAATTTCCTGCTTCTGCTCTTCTGTCAAGAACCTTTGATCTGGAGTCTTGGTTAATCCCGGAAGCACAGCGTTGCACCGAATTCTCTTGTCGGCAAGATCCAAGGCCGCTGTTTTGGTAAGGCCAATAATACCGGCCTTGGAGGCTGCATAGCTGCAAACTCCTTTCCAGCCCGTTTTGCCGACAAGACTGGAGACGTTGACCACGACTCCTTCAGTTACCCCTCCGGCCAGCATGTCTTGAACAGCGGCTTTGGTCATTAGGAAGGTTCCCTGGTAGATGCGAGAACCGCTTAGAGAACAATGTACTCCATGCCAACTTTTGTTGCATTCCTTTTGTTGCATCGCTACTTATACCATACTTCAATATTCGATACCTACCTGGATCTGATGGTTTACCATCCGCTCGAGGAGCCCGAGTTCACAAGTGGATGTTAAGAACGCGCATCAATAACCTCGCACATATTTAGTGCATTCAAAAACGCGTCTAGGACAAACCCAAAGGAACTCATCCTTTGATTTTGTTTAGAACTCTAAAACTCGTTCCGACCCTAAAGTAATTTCAGAACCTTTTCAAAACGATCAATATGAACCGTTTCAAGAACTGAAAAAAGGCACGTATTGCTTTAAAAACCTGTTTTATCTGTAATTTCATTAGTGGATCTTGACTGCTCACAAAAGCGAGCTTCTGAAGAAAGGATCAACTTTTCAGATTTCGAGATAAATCTGATTCAGAACGTATCAAGCATGTCAGCTATTAATTGGTACAGCTCCACCCGAAAGTATCGAGGATACATTGTGTTACAAAACGTTTCTTCTTCCTCTTCTTTTTTTTTTAACAAATTACTTTTTTTTTGTTTCATTTTAAATAAGAATATATGATTCCGGAAGATTCAATGACATCAGCGGTCAAATAAAAATAAGGCCCAGAAACGTCTGAAGAAAGGCAAATCCTTAAAAACAATATAAGTTTAGCGTTTCACTTCTTGGTTTTTTTCTCCTACCGATGTTCTTCATAATAAAGTTGCCCCCTTCAACATATGCAAAAAGTCAACAGGTTCTCAAAAGAAAAAAAAAAAAAGTCGAACTTCCCGACAGCCAGACGCACCAAGAATCCTCAAATAGCCCACTCCAACTCTGAATTATAAACATGTCAAAGCAGTCGCTCTTGCCATTCTAAAAGAAATCCAGCGTTCGGCGCGCCAAGAACATTCGTACACGATCAAGTTCACTTATTGCAGCTGGGGGGGGACATAATCGTCGCCCTTTAAGATTTAGGACGTCATGTTCTTAATATTCAGTACAATTGCAAAGACATTTAAACATTTCAGCTTACTTTGAGGTTGACGCTGATGATTCGATCAAAGGTATCTTCGCTTGTATCGACAATCGAGGCGCTGGGGGCAAATGTGCCGGCACAGTTCACAAGAATGCTGGCAGGTGTACTGTAGACATCCTTAATTGACGCAAAAAGCGTCTGCACAGATGATGAGTCAGGAATATCAACTTGCATCGCAACGTGCTTCCCACTATCGCTCGCAACTGGAAATAGACGTTGAATTACTTTTCCAAACAAAGCATGAATCAAGAGGAAGCTAAAAAAAAAAAAAAACTTCAAAACAACCCCTCTTATTGACCGTTATGTTACTCGATACCCTTACCATTATAGGTAAACCATCATAATTACTGCTGCATTAATTGCTTTCTGGCTAGAATTTTTCTACTCGTTCGGTTTGCGACATACGTGTCGCATCACCTGTTGCTCTTAACTACAGTATCATAAAATTTAAAAAATATATATATATATATCAATAAAAATAAAGACGGCACTAGCTTTCTCGATATTATTATGCAACTCCTGCCTTTCAAACCCCTTTCATTGGAAATTTCTAAAATTCCGATCACTCTCAAACTCAACTGGCACTATGCATCATTATTGACATTATTTGAAGAAACACTAAGTAATAAAAATATATATTATTCGCAATACTAAAACTAATATAAAGAAAGTGTCTGATAGTCTGTCAGACTTTGGCTCATCGTTTATATTCCTTCTCTTTATTTAGGCAAAATTTCTGTAACTTCATTTCCTCTGTTCCTAAGCTCATCCCAAACAGGCCAAATAGAGGCACAAACCTGCGAGAGCATTACAGACTTCCTCAGCCGTAGCCAGGTTGATGTCCGCAACGATCACTTGAGCAGCTTTCTCGGCTAAGACATAGCAAATTGCCTTGCCCACCACTCCTCCACCTCGGGTGACCACGGCCAAGCGTCCGCGCAGCGGACCGCCCTGGGAGTTCGTAGTCATTCTTTGAGATGTGTTCGAATTCAAGCTCTGCCCTGATAGCGCTACAGCTTTCAAACGAGCCGAGCGCAAATACCGTGCTTAGTCGACACATCTACACCACTTGCACCAGTATATACTCCGTTTCACTTAACGATGGAGCGCAGCGGAAGCTACGGTCTGTTCAGCCAATCCAACGCTTTGGACGCATCAATGTGACTGCGCCGTTCGCTTTGGTCATGCTGATGCTCACGTGGCATTTAATTGCTTTAGATAACGTATAGCGGGTTTCATGTTCCATCGTGAGGTGAGACATTGTATACTCTCTGTGTACACCACCTTACTCGATCTACGAGCGCTGCCTGTTTTTAAAGCACAGGACGAGAGTGCATTGCTCTCGATCTGGCTGCATCAGAAAAGAGAGGAACTGACAAAAACAAAACCGAGTAATGGAAAAACATCTGTCCTGTGGCTTGCTATGGCTGCCATTCCACTGTGGTAAACAGCACGATACGTCAATTCGCTTTAATAGTTCTGAAGCGCAGATAAAATCTGTATACGGATATATCCGTCCGCCAATAGTAAAAAGAAGTTTCTTGTATTGTTGGGGCAGATTTCCGTAGTCATACGTAAGCATCAGACATAAACAACGCAAGTTAGAGATGCGTTGGGACTTGCAATCAGAAGTAACAGACAAGTATAAACCAACTTCAAAATTAAGTTTAGTAATGGTCAAACATGTCAACAAAAATGTCATATATAAGGAAGGAAAATAGAAATAAAACAGTGGTGCGGAAATCGCTTCTGTCGCTACGCTGATTTCCGACGAAATGCGTTGGCACTTAGCGCAGGGATTCCGACGCAGAGAAGAATACGAATTCCACCCTCGAAGCGTTCCGCATACTGTTGTATTCGGAGAGTCAATCTTTCCTCCCTGGTATCGGCGGTTTCGCGCGAACGGCGTCGTCAGCTGCACCTTGATTTTACGTTGTCGCGCACATTGTGCCACCGCCACGGCAGCGCGATCCCTTCCTCTCCCGCTTCCTGCTGCGTGTCATTGGAAGCGTCCCTCTTGTAAAACGTAAAGTGGACGTAACGAGCGAACTGGACGGAGCGAAAGAACACGGCGGAACCGTGCCACGGCCTCAGGAAACAAGTCCAGTCTAGCCCAGTCCGAACCAAGACATTCCAAACGAAAGACGACTTCAGGTACCAAAACAATAATGGCTTACGTATATAAAAAAAATTAAACAATAGCGGATGAAACAACGCTACCTTTGGTGACAACACAGTTGGCTTCAGCGCAGATTGAACTTGGTGCATCGCATGAATGCCAGACAAACGTCGCAAAACCCACGATCTCAACTTATATCTTAATGTTTGTTTTACAGCGATAGCTGTTAGTACCTCCTTCGGGCGAAATACGGCGGGTCCTTGCGCAAAGACTAATTATAGTCCGATGAAAGAGTGATAGCGCCTACCACATTCTACCCATCGCCGTCGCCTCTCGCACAGCCTCGTCATCTATGTGAATATGTGAAGTCGAGCTATTGGGCTGTCGCTCTCTTTTTCTCATACTCCCCCCCCCCCTCCTCGCCACCGCTGCTTCGGGGTTCTTTTAAGGCTCTCCATCGCGACTACACGGCGCTCGCTGAGTTCTCTTTCAAACCCCCCTCCACCCCCCCCCCCCCCCCACCCCCCCAAAAAAAAACACAGACACCCACACACCTACCCCCTACCTAGACGAATGGCAATCGTGCCGCGCTGGGCAGATTAGACGGAGGAACGCAGAGGCGCGAGAACAGCAAAGGGCACAGGACCCCAAATATCACGCACGAGAAGCAGCGGGTCACAGCGTCTCCTAAAGCACATATCACGCAACTTTTCTTCTAAAAGAAAAGTCCTAAAGCACGCATCCTAAATAACAAGGACTAAAAGCAAATCCCCTAAAGCCCATCTTTCATAGGGGGAAAAATAAACAACCTCATTTTCCGCGATCGGCTTGTCTGAGAACTGGTAGCGGTTGCTTGAATACCATTACTGCCTTTTTAGCCGTAATCTCATCCTGCACAGAAAACCGGTCCAGGCAAACCTTTCCCTCTTTCGTTAATCTCGCTTTCTATCGGCCCTCTTATCGGTCGCTTAGCGCTCGAGTTGCTAGCGATAGAACCGGCAAGTTGGCAGAGCTCTTCAGTAGTTCAGAGGACGTACATCAGGGAACCCATCAAATCGCCTACCTGAACGAAATGTCGACGAGCTCCCAGGAACGTTCCATGCGCGGACGCTTGGCCGTGGTCACCGGAGGCGGGGGAGGCATCGGCAAGGCGATATGCGATGTCTTAGCCGAGAAAGGTGTTCAACTAGTCGTCGCTGACATCGATTTGGCAGCGGCTGAAGCCGTGGCCAATGCTCTTCCAGGTTTGTGCTTCTAATTGTCTTGCTGGGCAGAAAGCTATAGCTTACTTTGGAAAGGAAATGACTACATTCATCCTTAAATTATAGAAAAGAGATGATAGAGCCAAACTTCTCATGATGGTCTGAAACGCTATAAGACGTTGTTGTTGTTCTTGTTCTTGTTGCTGTTGTTGCTCTTGTTTTCGTTGCGACCTCCCGGTACATTATTGGTTCAGCGATGATAGAACATGCACAAAAACATCACGAACACCAGTAGTGGAGCGCCTTTGACGCGGTATGATTCGTCCCACGAGATTGCAGAGTCGGCTGCATCTGGATTTATGGTGAATTGACGTACAACTTTGTTTTCCTCCGTGCCACTAACGGGGATGTAAAGGACCGTCGGAGAAAAATAAATACTTATTATGGTGCTTTCCTTTTTTCAAACCTGAGGTTCTTAGAGCCAGCCTAAAAATTATTAACAACGTTTGACTCGCACTGTTCGAGGTGCTAAAAAAGCAATTGTGATAGTGCAGAATGTACACCGCGCGGCACTGTCCACGCAAACAAACATCCGCTGTTTTTTTTTTATTGCTTTTGAATGAAAGGTCGTTATAAGTCTTACAAATGCAATGGGAGTTGCCACTTCGGAAATTAACGTGAGCAGTAAAATTTCGTGTTCAGCAATACCCTCTCGAAGTAAAATGCAATACCCTCTCGAAGTAAAATGCCACAATGTGCAATGACCATTTCGCGATAACATTGTTTCGCGGTGTACGTGCAGTGGCCACCGTGAAATTTTTACTCTCTAAAAAGACGTATTTCACTTCACAGTAACGTCAGCAGACGTTGACTACTTCGTCTGCTCTTCGCTGTTTTGATACGTGTGAGACAATGCAAATGTTATCTAATGTGCTCAGGTGAAGTGAAGAGAAGCCTTGTTTATATTAACACCTGTTTTGCGCTCCTATAAGTAGTCTTCCGGCTGAATATCTATTTTTTTCGCGATTGTCGACTGACGTTAAGCTTAGCTGAACAAAGATATCCTAGAAAAGATTCCTTCTGTATACATGAATATTAAGGCAATGTAACCGAGGCGTTTTTTTTTTTTTCCGCCGGTGTATGTCATTTTCCACTCAATTGTCGGCTCACGTTAAACATAGCCAAGCGACTACGTACATGCAAAGATAGCTTGCGTTCGCATACGTGAATATCAAGGCTGTGTAACCAAGGCGAAAATGTGGAAGGTAAATTACGTCACGTCGAAGCATCAACAGCCCTCCACTCAGCCCAGACGTTTCCAACAAAAAAAGTCTTGAACTCTCCGTTCCTCTCGTGTAAAAAACTGGCCATCCAATGCTTCACTAGTGAATGCGTGTGCGTTAGTCACCCCTCGGCGCAGCGACCTCGGCCTCCGATGAATATTTCTTTTTTCGCAAGTCAAGGCATTTAGAAAACCGCAGCAACAGCTTCTATGGTCAGGGGTCATAGTGCCGCCCGCAGGGCCGAGAAAGCAACGCTCGGTCACGGACTTCTAGAAAATTCGCGTTCATTTTCGCACCAGACGTAACTTTCCCCCTGCTTTCCCCTGCTGTATAAAAAGCCAGTGTTCGCACAAAACCTTCAGGTGTGCTTCTTTTCTTTTTACAAGTTATCGTGACACCGAACTGGTACACAGAGCTATATAATCGAGCTAATGAGAAATGCACATAATCATTTCGCTTAGATGTATTTATACAAAATAAGTATTAAGTGTTAGTATTAGTAGTTATTTTAAAATTATTATTAAGTGTTAGTATTAGAGTTGGTATTAGTATTAAGAAACGTCGTTAATGCTATGTTCAAACCTGCGCATTCGCAGGAAGATCACGCGAATTTTGAAACCGGGAGTCTGGAGTCGCCTTAAAATCTAGCGGCAAGCATAAACGGTACGGAAGAGAATTTTTTTTTTGTCGATAAAGTATTCCGCTTATCGCCGCACACAAATAAAAAATGCATGAAGGAAGTGGCGCTTGCTGACGTTACATCTTGCCCAAGTCACCCGAGTTTCCAAGTTGCAAATAGCGCCGTCTCGTTGGTTTCCTTATCAAAGATGCACATCGAGACTGAAATATTAACCGATAGCTCCTCAGTGACAGAGAACAAATATGCTACAAAACAAGTGACCGCAAGGAAGATCTGTCGAATAAAATTGGCACTGGATTAGGCGTCAGCAATACATACACGCGTTGTCTTTTTTTTCTTTTTTGCATAATATTTGGAGTTTGCGTTTTCGTAGCATCGAGAGAATAGCGGTTGTTCTTTTGGCACTGCAGATTGTTACCTGTTTTATGTCTTGTAGCAGTAAAGTGTCGGCTGATATTGCTGAAGAACGCCTAGAGCAGTTCTAAAACATTTCACGCTGAACGTTTTACGGAAAGCGCGCTAACGCAGGGGAAACCTGGAATGCTTTTACGTGGCGAAACGGCTGAGACAGCGCACGCTACCGCGCTATTGAGGCCTCTCCGATAGCAGATACATGGCGCATATGGGGATTTTATTGCGTTAATGATAAAAAAGGGTTCTATTACAATAAAAAAGTCGAGAGCAATATATTTTGAAACATGCATAAAGTACACCGAGTAACTGAAATAAAGCCAAGTCAGGAGCCTAGGCAGCCAGCAGGAATTTTGGCGATTTCCTTGTCCTGTTAAGGGCCTTGAAAAGCTAATTTTTTTTTTTTTTTTTTTGGGGGGGGGGGGGGGGGGAATGGCTTACGAAGTGGTTGGTTTTAAAATTGTTGTCATTAGTTTGCATTAAGTTCGTGCTTTGTAACATTGAACTGCATATTTGTTTTCAGGTGCACGCGATGGCCGGAAGCACGTTGCGATGCACGTGGATATATCCAACTCGTCATCAGTACAAACCCTCTTTACGGCCATCAAGGATGTCTACGGAGAACCTGCCAGCATTCTGGTGAACTGCGCAGGCACTGGCGCCCTCTTCACATCACTTGTTGATACAACTGAAGATGTTTTTGATCGAGTCATTAGTGTCAACCTGAAGGTAAGCTAGAACACAAGAAAGTTTCTCAAGGAAGTTTAGTAATCCTGCATCAGATTCATTAAATATAAAATGGCAATGATACCTTTTCGATGATTGTGTATAAGGATACATTATTCTCACACAAAAGCGTTAACGTTCTAAACACTTTTTTTTAAAGGTATGACTTTTTTTTCTACGAATTTTGAATTTACAGTTTTTGGTGAGTTAATAACTTTTAAAGTTCTACGGACATATGCATGCTGTTTTTTGAGTTTGGGAATGTTTATCTATTACGCTTTTGCAGAAACCATGCTCTTGTCCCTCTCATCCGAATTACTGTGCCTTGTTTTGACCGCTCATGCGGACAAAAGGAGCACTGATTGCTACAAAAGTGTAATTTCTAAATACACATGAAATAACTTTTCTTTCAAAGCGTTACGAAAGGTAATGCCTGCAATTTATGTATTACGTGGAAATCTCACAGTACTTCCCAATAGGCGTAAGATGCATCTTGAGCTACTTATTTCTGAATGTAAGTAAATATATATTTCCTAACGTTTATTGTGACCGCGAATTCGCTTCAAAAGAAGAAATTAAAACAAATAAAAAAACTAACTTCTTTAAATTTATTTTTGAAGAAATAGTCACCTGTATTCGGCACAGGGCCCAGACCGAATCCACTGACTGTTCCTTAAAGTTCTCGGTAAATAAACGAGCGCGAAAATCTTAGAAACAAACAAACCAAAAGCCGTATATTGTTTTTCCTAGGATCGTCTCTGCATAGACTGAAAAAGTGTGAGCTTGTTGATACGCACTCTAAAATTTGCAAGCGAACTGCGGTTCCTCGATCGTATAGAATACCATAAGACAAAGAAATGCAGGACATAGAAGTCTTGGTTTCAGTTAACTCTTTCTGTACCTCATTATTGGCCATTGATCATCTATGCCGAATGCTTCTCGCGAGCCGCTGAAATTCATATCCGGTAAAATAGAACACGTTGCGCCACCTCGTATACAGCTAACGAAATATATAGCTTTGATTTCGAAAGTCATGTCGGTTTCAATGCATAGTTGTGCGCTAAAGGTGGCCAGTTGCCAGCTGTCAGAAACAAATATCAAAACACGACAGCGACACTTCCTCGAACATGGCGCCCTGCTCACATAGGTCACGAAAACAATGACGGAATCCATCGCTCGAATCGAGTACGTGTACTGCTTATTCTTGGATGACAGCAGCAGCGAGAACTGCAGATGTTAATGTATCAATTGATTTTAACTTTGATAGTGACGTTTCATTTTACATACCATGGAATATCAAGAGGTACTCGTCGGTGAGAGCGGTTTTACCTTTGCAAGTTTTACCGAGCGTAGGCACATGTTTTATGGGCACAGGGAGCATTACATAATGCGAAAACAGAAAATAAACTATACAATAAGTTTTACAACAAACCCAGCCGTAAAGCGAAAAAATCCTTTCTGTGGGAAACACATAGTACCTAGTACGTGTGTTTTCGCACTGCTTGCAACCACTCTTCTACATGATACAGGCGCCATGAAAAAGAGATAGAGTGATTAGGCAGGCGAGCTGGTTGATGTTACAATTTTCTGAAAAACCGGAGACAACAGACGACGAGAAAGGCGACAACACACAAATTGTCTCAATTGGGACGTTTTGTGTGTTGTCTCCTTTTTGGTCGTCCGTCGTTTCCGTTTTTGTTTTTTTAAATATTAAAAATAGCTTGCTGATAGACCACAAGATGGCGGCGAGAGCAAGATTGCTCTAACCTAAAGAAACGATAGCCCTGGATATGGGACACACATTGTTTATCCAGGATTTTTGCAACTTATTGTCAACATTGCCATAATCAAAAATGTGCCAAACGTGGTTTTTTTTGTTGTTTGTTTTTTTTTTAGAAAAAGTTGCGCTTTAAATTTAGAGTTATTACACTTTTTAAACCCACGCATTTAAGTTGTTTTTTTTTTTTCAGAATACCGGGAAATTTTTGGTATTTTAGTTTGTTAACAGGCACCATACGTTCATTAGTAATCGAAAAAAAAAATATTACGTCGATCAGTACCAATATCATCCTTTTTCCCTATGGTAATGAAATATTTTTAAACGCAGCAAATGTAATGATGGGGGCGCAACTTTTGCCATCTAGCTTTTATACTCAAGTTACTTCGTACAATCATTAGAATGTGACGTACTGATGTATACTGGACAATATCTATAATAAACATGCCATGGCATAGCGGCGTACAATGGGTAATCATTATACTGGACACATTCTGGTATACTGTACAATCGTTACAGTCACACGACAATCACTACAAAGTGTCATTCTGTAGTGTACTGTTTTCTGAATGGTTACTGTACCAACCAGGGTACCTTCCTGATGACCCAAGCTGCCGTCCGCGACATGCTGAGCGGAGGAGTGACGGAAGGAGTCGTGGTCAACATCGCCAGCTTAGCGGCCAAGACGGGCGTGCGAGGACTCTGCAGCTACGTCGCCTCCAAGGCCGGCATTGTTGGTCTCACCAAAACGGTGGCCCTGGATCTCGCCGACAAGGGGATTCGGTGCAACGCTGTGCTTCCAGGATTCACTGACACTCCAGTTACAAGGTTCTTGACCGAGCAGGAGAGGCAAAGAATTCTGGCCCAGATTCCACTCGCTCGCTCCGCCCAGCCGCGTGAGGTTGCTGAGGTGGTCGCCTTTCTCTGCTCACCCGAGAGCTCGTACATGACTGGCGCTGCTGTTGAAGTGTCTGGCGGCTGCGCTTTGTAATTTTGGCTTCGGAAGCTGCACCAATTAATTGAATAAAGATATATAAAGGCATACCTAATATTATAGGAACTTCGGTTGTGTTCTAGGTACTGTTTTCTTTCAATGTACCTATTTTAAGCGACTTTTCGCAAGAAAACGTTTTCAAGACTCACAGCAGCAGCCTACATTTCAGTGGGAGACCTTTGGTAGAAAATGTTAGCAAAACATTGATCTCGCATTGAGATTTCCGCGAAATGTCTTTCATGTTCTGCTTACCAGCTTCACTCCATTTATTTTGTGTGTTAATACAGCCATGTCTTAGTAATACGGATGACTCTGTTTTCTTCAAACATTATCTGTAATGCGAGTCGTCCATAACAACGAATCAAGGTCAAGATCGCAAGAAATATACAAGCTTGGCTATAAGACAATTGTTTTAATGTGCATTAGAATCTAAATGTTAGTTCACATGTTTCTTGATTAAACTGAGCAGAAGACTGTACAGTAACGTTTTATGCTTCCGTTTTATGCCGGACGAAGTTTTACATCCTTATAACCTATAAGTTGCGAGCAAAATTCTCTGCCTTTAGTTTCCTGCCGAAGTGGCACGCAATACCTATGAATGTTCTTGAGGTTTGTCATATCGGGCCTGACACGAATACGGAAAGAAAGGCAATTGACTCCTGTAACTGTAAAACCCTCAAAAACTGAATCCTTGTTCTGGTCCAAAGTTTTATATTCTTACAGTACTATAAGCTCACGCACAGATCACGGCAACAATGATGGTGTCCGTCGCGCGAATTGAGTGCGTCTCCTTACTTTTGGATGACGGCAGCAGCGAGAGATCTCATCGCAAGCTTTATCACTTAAAAGCTTCACTACCCTTATTTTTTTTCATTTTTTTTTGCGTTTGTAAACCCTTTGGAGTAAACTTGTGCTTTCAATAACGAGGCAAAATGGCACTTATTTTCACAGTTCGTATCATTAAAAGTTATAGCGCGATCGAAGGCAGAAAAACATACGAGCAAACACACAAAAAAACATACAAACACGCACATAGACTGTGTTTTTATGCTTAATTATTTCTCATTACTCATGCATCATGTCCAAAATCTCAATATTTACCAAAATTGTAGAAAGCGCTGCCATAAAATTACACTGGTGTAATATTTATAAGTTTTCTCTTTGTACCGCTTGGTCAGGTGTCATTTTGACCGGGACCTTTTTGACCGGATCCCGGTTTCTTTAGAAGACCTTGTATGCGGACAAATCGATCCCCAACATGTTCGTCGATATAGGTTTTCTTATTAATGGGGTCTATAATAAAATAAACATGACTGTACTCTCTCGAGTGATATCTCTCAAGAGGCGATGAGTGTTACCACGTCATTGGTACAAAGATTATTTATATTTTGTGTCGTTTGCATCCTCCATGTGATGCATCATTTTTAAAATATATTTTAGCTGTAATGAAAAGAAGAAAGGAATATTTTTCTTTAAAAAACAAAATATTTAAAACTCGTCAAACCTGGACCGTGCGCAGTTCTGACGAGTTACACCAACGGTTCACGAACGGATATTATGCGTGTGTCCGATCGAGATTGTGGGTTTTTCTTCATTTGTTTGGCACATCATGCAAGCACCAAGTGTCAGTGCATCACACCGACAGGGCAGTTAACAGGGTTGACCTTGTTTTATTATATTACACTCTTGTATTTTCTTTTATTCTTAATGAATTGAGTCCTCTTGACGTTTATGAGGATTACTGAGGTGGACCTTGCACTTCCTTTTCACTGGCTATCGTCGATAATCCGCTGCTGCTGAATTTAAGCCACAACGCATTCCTAACCTGCATTTCACGTACAAAGATTGTCTTGCGTAGCACCTGATAAGTAAGGGACTTCCTCTGAGCACGCGCTGTGAACAATGCACTCAAATATGCCGTCCAGTAAATACCCACTCCGCGCGCTTGCTTTCTTGCGCCAGCTACATGAGATAAGCTTGAAATTCAAAGCGCGCTTATTAAACGAAAATTTTAATTTGGGTATTTTGAATGCACACTTATATCGTCTGGTCATATTTGTATGTATACCTCTTCGAGAATGTGCCCCGACACACCAAGGACATGTATGTATGCAGTTGTTAATGGCGTGGGTTTTAGGTACGAAATTAAATTCACGTACGAGGGGCGTTCATAAAGCTTCGTATTATTGTCACGAAGGGATAGAGATTCAGCAATCAAACTCGAGTAGGAGTTGAGACTTTTTCGACATGTTCGCTACCAAAAGTTACCCACTTTTTCCAGCGATGCACCACATTCCGGAGGCCATTGTTATAGAACTCCTCGTCTTGAGTGTTCAGGAATCGCTCCACTTCAGCAATCACTTGGTCGCCGTCCTTGAAATGCTTTCCTCTTATTTGGCCACACTAGAAGCGTCTGTGCCATTTAACCAAAAGTGTCGTAAACTGGGACGTTGTTCCCGTACAACGCTCCCAGATTAGATTGAATATCCTTGGCATTGCTTCCCTTCAAATGAAAAAAAAAAAAACGGATCACTGCATGTGCTTGGCACCGACGGGCGGTTCCATTTTTGTTTCGTCTCCCTAGCGGCGTTCCGAGCTACTATAGCATGCGATGTTTATACTGTGCGGAAACTAGAGGGACCCGCGCTCATGTTGATGCCTGTTTTGTTCAGTTTCCTTTAATTTTTTGTGCCGATAATACGAACTTTATGAACGCCCCTCGTAAACGATGGCAATCAAAGCCTCGCAATGGCAGCCATAACAAGCTAGAAGAACGACGTTTGCCATTATTCAGGTCGCTCCATTTAGCCGCAGCAGCTTGCATGAAGGGCGGTTTACTTTCCGCATGTGTTTGAAAAATAAACACTGCGCTCGTAAATCAAGTCGTGTAGCGTATACGGAGCTCAGACGAGTGCAAACGGTGCGGTTGAATTGAACGAGCCTATACTGTAAAACCTTTTTGTATTATAACAGGAAATATCCGTAAAATTTAGTTTAAAATAAACGGTTCCGTTAGATTAAGAGAAAGACAAGCTTATCAGTTAAAAACAGGACTTATGTCATTCATAAAGAACACAAGTTTTTGGTAACTGAACTGTCTAAAGATAGCTGTATTATAGGCAAAAAAGAGTTTTTTTAGGCAAACAAAAACGTAGTTTGTTTCTTAAGTAAACACTCTACAAAACAACCCGTTATTTATAAGAAAACAGAGCTTGTTACTCCACATCTCCCCCAAAACAATTTTTCGAATTACCAGCGTAAACAAATTCAAATTACTGTAAAAACACAAAACGTTCCTCAATTGATGTAAAGCGTATAATCATTAAATCAGTGAATGTAGTCATAGGTACAAGAAAAATATTTCAAGAAGCAATGTTTGTTCGCTATGCAAGGTATATTACATAGATATTGAACAGGTCCATGCGGTGCTAGTCCAGGGTAGTCATTCAGTTCATGCTGTGCTAATTCAGGGTAGCGAAGTCATTCGATATTGGCGTCGCGTTCACGCACCGTGGGGTGGGGTACCTGAACAAAAGCGTTGGGAACAAAATAAACAACTAATAATTTTGCCCCCAACGCGTTTTTTTTTTTCCCTCTGCGTCTCCGGATGCGCAGTAAAAGCGTGTCTCGGTTACTTTCTGAAGGCGCTGAATTAAGGGATATAAACCATTCCTCGGAAAATTTCAAAGAAATATTAAGTAGGCGTAATATTTGGTCAGCCTCTACGTGTTCGTGTGACGAATGACCCAGTAACCGGCCAAGTCTAATTTAAAAAAAAAAAAAAATGAGGCTGCCTTACAGCGATTGGGTGAATATGGCATTCGTAGAAGGGTGTGTGTGATTAGTTTGGCTGTTGTTTTGTTGTTACTTGTGTGTTGTTCTCTTAGTATATATCCGTGCATTGAATGGCGAGGTAAATACCAGTGACGCAGTTCGCCGGTATTTATTGCTGTAAAACTTTCCTCGCAACCTGGAAAATACAAATCACTTTTTTCACAAATTTCCAGAACATAAACACTTTTTTTACAAATACTGTTTTACAATTTCAAGAACAGAAATTGGTTTCCTACATGGCTTGGCAACAGAAAGTCACTTATTTTACAAAATGAAGAAAACATTATTTTTTTTTACAAAAATTACGGAAACGGAGAGGCAGAGAAACAGGCAACATATATTCTCTTTAAAAAAACAAAATGCCCAGCTTTTTATTTTTATTTTTTTACACAGTTCTTTGCGCTTGGTTTGTTTGAAGGCTCGCAGCAGTTGTTTGGAAAAAACTTCGTACTCAGCGGCAGCCTCGAACACACTTGTCGGTCGTGTAACGCTCGATCCAGTTGCTTCATATAGAACCATGACTGGGTGGCAGAACCTCCCAGTGGTTGAGAGGGAGGACATTAAAGCACAGATTTAAACTGAAAGCACACAAAAATGACAACGAGATCCTAGGGAACTTTCTTGCGCGGACGCTTGGCCGTGACGACCGGAGGCCGAGTAGATATCAGGGACTTTTAGGGAATAGCGTTTGCACATCCGATAGGGTATGATGTGCCCTCCGGTACGAACTACGCATATGCGAGTCTTTTGCGGTAGCGCATGCGCAGTTCGTAGTGAAGAGCCCATCGTATCGTGCCGGATGTGCAAAAACGGTTCCCTGAAGCTCCCTAATGGTAAGGCGATCTCCGATGTGTTCGCCGAAAGAGATGCTCCAGTCATCGTCGCTGACATCGACTTGGAAAAGGCTGAGGCTGTGGTCAGTGATCTTCCGGGTCTGTTGTTCTAATTGTTTTGTTGGGCTCAGTAGCTTAACCGACGTGGAAATAAAGTTACAGTCGTCATGCTTAAGTAATGAGAATGAATCTAAATTCCCACGCTAAGGAGTATGGAGCGTCTCTTACCACAAAGAGCACTTAAGATAACCAATTATTTCATTTCATTTCATTTCATTTATTGAACCTTAAGGGCCCGTGAGGGCATTACATAAGGGAAGGATCATTCGTAGTATACATTGGAAAAACAGACACAAAAATTAAATACATTCATGAAAAGGTTGGTAAATGGTTAACAACATAAAAAGTGCAATTGAAGACTTGATTTAAAGGCGTCCGGGTCTACGATGGTCACGATGGAGGATGGGCGGCTGTTCCAGTCATTGATGGCTTGTGGGAGCACGGGCGTCCACCGACACGTCTTGCTTTTGGTGTTCCTTTTTGAGCACGTTATGTTTCCGTTATACTATGCACGTGTTAATGTATCCGCGCTGCAGCAGCGCCTTCACCCAGAGCCATGCGCCTTTTATCTCAGGAGAACTCGTGAGTGCGATATTTTGTGGAAGCTTAGTTCCTGTGCTTGTTTTTGCAACAACATTCATACAGCCAGACAGCATAAGCGAGCGGCTAACAACTTTGTGACGATGTAATGTCATTGAACGGCGTTTTAGGGGCTTCGGAAACGGAAGTTTACAGTGCATTCGATTCACGAGTCTCCAAGAGGTACCCAAAGGGGAGGGACTCACTTGATCGAATGAAGCTTTAGCGAAAGCCCACGTTTCACTGAATGACACTTTAGCGAATAGTCGGACGCCTCCAAGCGGCGTTTTCGGGTGGGCTAAGTAGGTTCACATTTGTGTAATGAGCCGCCGCAGACTGTCGCGCAGCGGGGGGGGGGGGGGGGGGGGGGGGGGTTAACGCGCGCCCCTGTTATTCGCTAAAACGTCGATTCGCTCAAATGTTATTGTTCTCCAAACCGTCATTCGCTCATGTGATATGGACCCGTACTATTGCCCGCCCTCGTAATTTAACGGGAAATGTCTCAAGCAGTTGGGAGGGTTAAGTATTGTCAGCATCCACTCTGCAGCTCGCTGCTGGCTCTGACTTTATATCTAACAGTGTGCTTATTTTTTTATACTGTATTTTCCGGGCTATAGTTCGCGGACTATACATGTTTAAAAGTTGAAATTTTAGGCTGTGGGGACTATCTGCGCGTGCGGACTGTACACGAATTTTGTTTTTCAAGATCGTTTACTGTGACGAGACGTGACGGATTTTGTGAGTGACAGAGTATGTAACGATAATTTGTGTATAATACGCGCCTCTTTGTGAGCTAAAGAAGCAGACATTTGTTAAGGTGAGCCGTCTATGAGAATATTTTTGTGTCGACTAAGCACCAGGTATCGACTATGCACGGCACGCGGACTATGCACCGGGTGCGGACTATTTAAGCAAGAACTTTTACTTTCGACCCCACATTTGCCCCTGCGGACTATACACCGAGTGCAGACTATAGCCCGGAAAATATGGTGCATATATTTTAGGTTTTTGCATGCCCTATATTCCGTTCACACCTAAACTGACGGTGCGGTGCAAGCTACCTGTTCGCCAACTATAATCAATGCCTCTTATCACCTGACCTCGCTCTCCCCGCGTGAGTATGCGGAGAGGCCGTGTCACGTTGAGCAAAATCGACAGATGACTGGTCAAACGAACATGCAGCTTCCACCGCACTGTCAGTGCAGGGTGAACATTCCGCGAAATCGTAATAATTAGCTCAGCATACCCACCGACTGATCGGCTTCGCAGAAGGTTATATTTTATTATTCACTTTTCTGCACTCTCTCGTTTAATCTCTCATTGATGAGTACTGTTCATTTATTTGCATACCTGACTCTTTAGAAAGCTGAAATGATGACGAAAACTTCTTGTGGTATATAGTTTTTTTTTTTTTGTAATCTTGAACGGAAAAGGAAAATTGAGGTGATAGATATGTTGATGCCGTCCTCACTGTATGATTGTAGGGCTTGACTGTGGGATTGTAGGGGACATTAGACAGGTGGATAAACGTCAAAATATGTTTACTAATTGACCAAAAATTGTAAATTAACTGTCTAATTACATAGCTTTTTAGTTTTCTTTTTTATGTCACTGTAGATTACACTTGTGCAGCTTCAGACACCCGTTTGGGTAGCGAGGTCATCGACCACAGCTTTGTGTTGGAAATCTCATCATGAACACATGACTGTAATTAAACACATCATGTTTTTCACCTAGGAAACACACTTCTTGATGACCCGCTGCACATTTCTCTCATTGTCGACCAAGCCTTTCGTCATTTGAGCCTCTAACCAACCAGACGCGATATTGTCACTTCCGTCACTTCCGTTTCTTTTCAGAAGAAACGAAACATTTCTCGCACATAGCCCACAGGCAAACCTTTCCCTCTTTCGTTCATCTCCCTTTCTATAGGCCTTCTTATCGGTCGCTTAGCGCTCAGTTTTGCTAGCGATACAACCGGCAGGTTGACAGTGGTCTTCAGGGGTTCGGATGACGTACTATCGGGGAAAATGCAATACGAACAGAGGAAAGCGTGGCTCGGCGGTACAGGCTCCGCCGCCTGGAAGTGAGCTTAGGGCGAGGGTGTGTGGCCTACTCCGATATGTATACGCCCCTTGCTCGGCTCTTTTCATTCTTCGGCATTGCGCCTGTTGGTGCGCTGAAAGCTATGAGCTCTATCGTTGCTCGCTCCACGCGTGCGGCGCGAGGAAGCTGCGCATGCGAAAGGGAGGAAACGCTGCGGGCGCGCTCAGCCTACGCGCACGCAAGCTGCTACAATCAGCGAACTTCCTTGCGCCGCATGCGTCGAGCGAGTAATGATAGCGGTGATAGCTTTCAGCGCACCAAGTGGCGCAATGTCGAAGCTAGGCCACGCACCCTCGCCCCTAGGTTTACTTCCAGGAGGCGCCGCCTGTACCCGGAACCTCGCACTCCTCTGTTTTCGTAGTTAATGTTTTCCCGATAGTACATCACGGAACCCATCCAAACGCATACCTAAAGGAAATGTCGACTAGGTCCCAAGAACGTTTCATGTGCGGGCGCTTGGCCGTGGTCACCGGAGGCGGTGGAGCCATCGGCAAGGCGATATGCGATGGCTTAGCCGGGAAAGGTGTTCAACTGGTCGTCGCTGACATTGATTTTGGCAGTGGCTGAAGCCGTGGCAAATGCTCTTCCAGGTTTGTGCTTCTAGTTGTCTTGCTGGGTAGAAAGCTATCGCTACCTTCGCAAACGAAATGACTTCATCCATGCTTGAATCGAAAAAGGAGGATAGAGTCAACTTCTCGTGATTGTCTGAAACGCTATAACACGTTGTTGTTGTTCTTCTTGTTCTTGTTCCTGTTGTTTTTCTTGTTTTCGTTGCGACCTCCCGGTGCTTTATCTGTTCAGCGATAATAGAACACGCACAAAAACATCACGAACACCGTGGTGGAGCGATTTTGAAGCGGTATGATTTTTTCCCATCAGATTGCAGAATCGGCTGCATCCGTACTTATGGTGTAACGACGTGCAAATTTGTTTTCCTCTATGCCACTAAATGGGATGTAAAGGACCGTCGGAGAAAAATAAATACTTATTCTGTTGTTTTCTTTTTTTTTTTAAACCTGAGGTTCCTAGAGCCAGCCTAAAAATAACAACAACGTTTGACTGGTATACACCAACTCATGTTTACAAACAAACCGGAGCGCCCCTAGCGGACGCCACCGGCGCCGCGCATGCGCGGTGGACGGTGGACAAGAAGCCCGCCGTCGCAGAATGGACGTCAAAACCATGATGAGATTCTTCTAGCTATTTTCGGTGGCGACGTCGCTCGTGCTGCAAAAGTGTAGAAGGTAGCGGCGATGATCGAGGTCGATACTGAAAATCGGAAGCGGGAACAGACCAAGCGTAACAAGTCGGTGATGGCCACTGGTACCAATCATCAACATCTTGTATCTACTGTTTACACCGAGCTTACTTAAGTCTTTTGAGGCCTGCAATTACTTCTTATTGCAATCACCGGGTCAAAGTTTGGTCTATGGGCCGCTTTTGTTTGAACGAGCAGACGACAAAAAGCAGACAAGTTTGAAAGAGCAGACGAAAGTTCGAACGATCAGGCGACCGTGTGAATTTGAAGACGCACTGAACCCGTAGGTGGTCCGGATAACTTGGCGATTTTCTCTCGTTCATGTTGGAACAAAACAAATACATCTGGCGACCTCGAAGTGTTGCCCGCACAAGCAATCGTAGTTCGAAAGCGTCTGCTTTGCCCTTTTCACGGCAACTATCCACGTTCTCGGACGAACGGAGGGGGCAGAAACACATGAAAACTGATCTTCAAACCTTTCCAGGCTCTCTTGGTACAGCCCCGTCGCAGTATTTTGACGAGAAGGTAGGTTTTTTGTCTGGTTTCTTCCGAGAGAACACAGGAATGCATGTCTCGCACGGCGACTTCTGCCCACCACCCCAGACCGGAAGTGCGATCGACGCGCCACCACCACGGCGTGACGTAGGAGAGTTGAGTTCGTGTATTCGAGGTGCTAAAAAAACAATTTGGCGAGTGCTGCATGTACACCGCGCGACACTTTTCACACAAACAAACATCCGCTGTTTTTTATTGTTTTTTTATTAAAATGTTGTTATAAAGCTTACTAATGCAATGGGGGTTGTCGCTTGGGAAACTAACGCACGCGGTAAAATGCCGTGCCCAGAATATTTTTTCGAAGTAAAATGCCAAAATGTGCCAATAACCTGTTCGCGCTAACAATATTGTTGCGCGGTGTACGTACAGTAGCCACTGTGAAATTTTCACTCACAAACTTTATGCATTATACTTCGCCGTAACGTCAGCAGACGTTGACTAGTTCGTCTACTCTTCGCTGTTTTGATACGTGTGAGACAATGGAAATGTTAGCTAACGTTGTCAGGCAAAGTGAAGAGAAGCCTTGTTTATATTAACCCCTGTTTTGCTCTCTTCCAAGTAGTCGTCCCGGTTGAATATGTAATTTTCTTCGCGACTCTTCTAAGTAGTCTTCCGGCTGAATATGTAATTTTCTTCGTGACTGCCAACTGACATTAAGCTTAACTGAGCAATGATATGCTGCGACGGATTCCTTTTGTATACATGAATATTAATGCAGTGTAACCAAGGCGTTGTTTTTCCGCCGGTGTATGTCCTTTTCTACTCGATTGCCGGCCCACGTTAAACATGGCCAAGCGACTACGTATATACAAAGACAGCTTGCTTTCGCATACGCGTGAGCCTTACAATTATAAACTTCTAACATATCAAACGTCTGTAAGTCAAAATCAACTTGTTTTTATCAATCGCCAATATCAAGCCGAGGGTACCTGCATATGCAGGCCGTTGTGTTGACACATGGTCAACGCCTCGCTCGAGGACAGGCTACGGCCTCCAGACGCTGCAGTACTCGTTGCCTAATGTTATATATAGTACACATAGATTTTAGCACGAATTTGCTGTTTGAGCAGAAAGGATATTCGTTCATTGTTTCTCTAGTGTTATTTGTGCTTATTCTTGACGGCACCTCCGACCTGCAAGAAATGTTCGTGATGTATGTCAGTCCTTTTTTTTTTGTTTAATATTGTGCGTTTTGCTCCTATGTAAACCTTGTTTTACGGCTAACTAGTATATAAAATAGTTTCTCTCGTTGCTGGTGGGGAGGAGAAACTCTGTCAAGCGACAACAGTCTGCTTTTTTTTCTCCCTCCCCCTCTCCCCTGGAGAGAAACAATAAAGTTGAAAGAAAGAAGACACCCGAAAATCCAACGCCAGCGGAATCGGCTTGTGAAAGTTTTTTTTTTATTTTTTCCGTCGCTAAAGTATTCCGCTTATCGTCGCACACAAATCAAAATGCACTGAAGGAAGTGGCGCTTGCTGACGTTACATCTTGCCCAAGTCACCCGAGTTTCCAAGTTGCAAATAGCGCCGTCTCGATGGTTTCCTTATCAAAGATGCACATCGAGTCTGAAATATTAACCGATAGATCCTCAGTGACAAGAACAAATATGCTACAAAACAAGTGACCGCAAGGAAGATCTGTGGAATAAAATTGGCAGAGGATTAGGTGTCAGCGGTACATACACGCGTTGCCTCTTTTATATTTTTTTCATATTATTCGGTTATCGCACTCCCGTATGATCGAGAGAATAACCGGTAGTATTTGGACACTGCAGATTGTTACCTATTTTATGTCGTGTAGCAGTAACGTGTTGACTGATATTACTGAAAAAAGCCTAGAGCAGTTATAAAAAAATTGCAGTGGCTTAGCTCGGCTATGCCAGGATATACGTAGCGTGAGCTTAGGTTCAGCTGATTATTCTTAGCTTTCCTGGTTGTCTAGGATTAGCTTGATTATCATGCTTACTGCTGCGTCAATGACACACACGGTATACGCATTATGTGACTACTTCGGGATCCGATGAGTTAAGCTTCTCCGCTCTTCTGCGCCACTGAGCAGCAATTCCGCTCTCCTTCTCTATGGCTATACCACACCGGCAAACGCCCCGCTGTATGTATTCGCGACTCCAGCGACCTATGGGGGGCGCCACCACCAAACAAACATGGCGGCTGGGTCCAGGTCCCGTCGGCTCGGCCGGGCCCGCCTGAACGGGTGGCGCATTCAATTTAACAGATTTTCTTTTGTTTAATGCCCAATTTTATAGGTAATTGAACTGAGACGGTTAAGTGTAGCCGGTGCACATAAACTCTCAGAGCATGGTTTTGTTTTCCCGGTGTTTTTGTTCTTTTCATATCAAATGTTAATTTCGGAGATTGCGTTCAAAACCGAAACTATGGGCTCCCGAGAGACGGTAATAGACTTTAATCAGTTTTTATCATCTAAGGAAAACGGCGATGACTACATAATTGTTCCACCGAGAGTAATTTTCAGCTAGCTCGCATGCCTCGACCCTGCGACTTATCTGACCGCGAAAGCGAGCTTTTGTGCGTATCCGCGTTTAAGAAACAGCTCCAGTCGTCTGTCTGCTCGGTTAACAACCCAGGCTGCAGGAAAATTACGAAAAGTAAGCAAGCGCTTCTTGAGCCAAGGAACATGTTAACCCGCTGGCGTCCCACTAAGCAGCTTAGATACTCGTATTTCAATTCAGGTTTTAGTAGCAATCAAAAACTCATTTTGCCGAGCGGGTTATGCATTATATCACGTGCTATATACCACTAAAGCGATATTGGTATATTCTTCTGGTTGAAATATGAGCTTAGTAGACTAGCTATTAGGTTAACTGCTGAATAAAAGTATATTTGACAGACAGAGAGCTACTACTTAAACTTATCTAAATGGTTCTAGCCGGTAGTACGGGAACGAATGCGGACAAACTGAAGAGAGTCTTCATCGGAGATTCACGCAGGACCTCTCTGCATTGAACTTGACTTCGAATCCCGAACGGAGAAAATTAGTATTTTTTTGTGGCCGGTCAACCTGAGCAATGTAGACGTATACTGCTGCTGGCTTGGAAGGGGGTGTAATATAATTACTGGAGGCGCGAGAGATCATATTGCCGTGACAGCTTCTAACTTTGCGAGACGCGTCCCCCACCCTTTGAAAGCAGACAATTTCCCTCATTAATCATATGCAGCGAGCAGATTTTCCGGAATCAAGTAATTGCGAAATCAGCCCAACTCCTTCGGTGTGGTTCAGAGGCTTTTTCAGCGAAAAGCAGCCAAGACGAATAGCCAACGCACCGATCGGCGCGGGTGGCTGAATCTTGAGCTAAGCGAACACAACGAAACTCAAGAAAAGCAGCTATCAAACCTTCCCATTCACTTGACTGACACATTGGCGTTCCCTCCAGTGAAACACCTCGCCTGTCGTCCTTAGTCCACTGTTCTACATCCCTATAAAGAAACCACTTATCAGTTACCAAGTAGTCGTCACTTTGAATGTGATTCGGGAAAGACAAGAAATCAATACGTTTTTCCGTGATTCCTCCCCATCCAAGAAATCGAAAGCACGCGACCGTGTGTTGTGGAGTAAACGGGCTTTGAAACACGTGATGGAAGGAAACAATCGATTGAGGCTTCACCACACCAATGAACACTCAGGCAAACTTAAGAAATTTTCGGACCTTCGTCAAATTACAATGCTCGCCACCGCGCCGACAACACATGTCCGCGAAAGCCACCAGAGACGCGGAGGGGCGCGGAGCGACCTGGTCCGGCTGGTTCCCGGTTTTTCCGCTTGGTGGCGTCCGTTTTGCTGGAGTCGCGAATATCCCCACTGATACCTCTGCGCATGCGCACAAAATCAGAGGCGCTATCAAGCGGCTCCGGTGCAGCGTCAGACTTGGCTACTGCGCAACGGAGGCCCACAGCTGGGCACGCGGCGGCGCCAGTGCGTCTGCCGCGGCTATGACGTCACTCCTCTGGAATGCGGAGACCGCCGAGGCGCGCGCGGCAAAGCCGGAGCGCGCGGCGGCGGCGGCTCCGGCGCTGCCAGCTGTGCAGCCGCCTCGGTGGCTCCGAGGCGAGAGCGCTGGCCTACGGATCCCCACATGGCGGGTTCGAATCCCGGCCGAGGTGCTTGCAATCTGACGGAGGCTTATTGCGGAAGAGGCGCCGTGTAACCGAGCTTTCGGTTGCACGTCAAAAGATCCCCAGGTGGTCCGAAGTAATTCTCAGTCCTCCGCTGGGGCGTGCCAGATGCCCGTCGTTGCTTTGGCACGTAAAACACCCGAATTTGACTTTTTTGCGCCAGCTGTGCGCCGTGAGACGTCACTGGTTCTCGCGCATGCGCAGCACGGCTCTCCAGGAGCCACGCGAAACTGCTCCACCTCAGCCAGTGTAGCTCACGCTACAAAAATTGCACGCTGAACGTTTTACGGAAAGCGCGCTGACGCAGGGGAAACCTGAAAGGCTTTTAGGTAGCGAAGAGGCTGAGACAGCGCACGCTTCATCGCTATCGATGCCTCTCCCATAGCAGATACATGGCGCATATATGGCTTTTATTGCGCTAATTATAAATAAGGTTCGTTTCGTAATAAAAACGTTAAGAGCAATAAATATTGGGGCATGCATTAAGTACACCGAAGTAACTGAAAATAAGCCAAGTCAGGAGCCTAGGCAGCTAGCAGGAATTTTTGCGATTTCCTTGTCCTGTTAACGGCCTTGAAAAGCTAAATCTGTTTGGGAAATGGCTTACGAAGTCGTTTGTTTTAAAGTTGTTGTCATCAGCTTGTATTAAGTTCGTGCTTTGTTCGTGCTTTGTGACATTGAACTGCATATGTGTTTTCAAGTGCACGCGGTGGCCAGAAACACGTTGCAATGCACGTGAATATATCCAACTCGACATCAGTACAAACCCTCTTTACGGCCATCAGGGATGTCTACGGAGCATGTGCCAGCATTCTGGTGAACTGTGCAGGCAGTTGCGCCCTCTTCACATCAATTGTTGAAACAAGTGAATATGTTTTTGATCGAGTCATTGGTGTCAACCTGAAGGTAAGCTAGAACACAAGAAAGTTTCTGAAGGAAGTGTAGTAACCTTGCATCCGAGTCATTAAAAAGAAAATGGCAATGATCGCTTTTCGATGATTGTGTATAAGGATACATTATTACGCCTTTGCAGTTGTGGTGCTATATCACTTTTTAAGAGAAGGCATTATTAAAAAAAAAACAATACAGAAACCATGCTCCTTGTCCTCATTCAAGTTACTGCGCCTTTTTTTGACCGCTCATTTGGGAAAAAAATGAACACTGATTGCTACAAAAATAAAATTTCTAAACACACATTAAGTGAGTTTTTATTCAAAACGTTTCGAAAGGTAATGCGTGGTATTTGTGTATTACGTGGAGATTCAACAGTACTCCCAATAGACGTAATATGTACCTTGAGCTACTTATTTTTTAATCTGCGTAAATATATATTTCCCAACGTTTATTGTGACCGTGAATTCATTTGTAGAGGAAGAAACTGAAACAAATGAAAAAAACCTTTTTTCGTTAAAATTATTTTTGAAGAAGCACTCGCTTATTCGGCACAGGGCCAAGACCGAATCCACTGACTGTTCCTTAAAGTTCTCGGTAAATAAACATGCGCGAAAATCTTGGTAACAAGCAAACCACAAGCCTTATATTACTTTTTCTAGGAGTGCCTCTGCATAGACTGAAAAGGTATGAGCTTGTTGATCCGCACTCTTAAAAATTGCAAGTGAACTTCGGTTCCTCGATCGTACAGATTACTACTAGACAAAGGAATGTAGGACATAGATGTCTTGGTTTCAGTTTACTCTTTCCGTACCTTATTATAGGCCTTGATCCCATGTGTTCAATGCTTTTTGGCGAGCCGCCGAAAATCATATTTGGTGGGAAAGAACACGGTGCGCCACCTCGTGGAAAACTAACGAAATATATAGTTTTGATTACGAAGGTCATGTCGGTTTCAATATACGTATTGTTGTGCGCTTGCCCACAAGATCGCGAGCTGCCAGCTGTCAGAAACAAATGTACAACCCGGCAGTGACCTTTTCTCAAACGTGGCGCCCTGCACACATAGGTCACGGAAACAATGACGGTGTCCATCGCTCGAGTCGATTGCGTGTACTGCTTATTTTTGGATAACAGCAGCAGCGAGAACTGTGGATGTTGATGGATCAACCGATTTTAACTTTATAGTGACGTTTCATTTTACATACCTGGAATATCAAGAGGTACTTGTCGGTGAAAGCGGGTTTACGTTTACAGGGTCTACGGAGCATAGGCACAAGTTTTGTGTGCACGCGGAGCATTACATAATACGAAAACAGAGAATAAACTATACAATAGGTTTTACAACAAACCCAGCTGCAACGCGAAAAAATCCTTTCTCCGGGACAGATATAGTACCTAGTACGTGTTCTTTCGTACTTCTTGCAACTACTCTTCTACATGATGCAGGCGACATGAAAAATAGCTTGCTGATGAACCACAACATGGCGGTGTGAGCTAGAGTGCTCTAACCTACATAAACGATAGCCCTGGGTATGGGACACACATTGTTTACCCAGGATTTTTGCCACTTATTGACGGAATTGACATAGTGAAGAATGTGTGGAAGGTTGTTTTATTATTATTGTTTGTTAAAGTAAAGTTTATGCACCAAAGTTAAATATACTAAACATTTTTAACCCACTAATTTAATCTTTGTTTTCTTCCAAAGACCGGGAAATTGTTTGCATTTTGGTCTGCTATCAGGCACCGTACGTTTATAAGATTCGAAAAAAATATTGCGTCGATCAGTACCAAACTTTTCCTTCTTTCCTATGGCAAGGAAGTATTTTTAAACGCAGCAAATGTAATGAGGGGGGCGCAACTTTTGCCATCTAGCTTTTATTCTCAAGTTTCTTCGCACGATCATTGTAAAGTGACGTACTGATGTGTACTGGACAATTACCATATTGAACATGTCATGGCATAACGGCGTACAATGGGTAATCATTATACTGAACACACTCTGGTATACTGCAAAATCGTTACAGCCACACGACATTCATTACAAAGTGGCATACTGTAATATACTTTTTTTTTTCTGAATGGTTACTGTACCAACCAGGGTACCTTCCTAATGACCCAAGCTGCTGTCCGGGACATGCTGAGCGGAGGAGTGACGGAAGGAGTCGTGGTCAACATCGCCAGCATAGTGGCCAAGACAGGCACCCGAGGACTCTGCAGTTACGTCGCCTCCAAAGCCGGCATTGTTGGTCTCACCAGAAACGGTGGCCCTGGATCTCGCTGACAAGGGAATTCGGTGCAACGCTGTGCTCCCAGGATTCACTGACACTCCAAATACAAGGTTCTTGACCGAGCAGATGAAGCAGCGGATTCTTGCCCAGATTCCGCTCGCTCGCTCCGCCCAGCCGCGCGAGATTGCTCAGGTGGTCGCTTTTCTCTGCTCGCCCGAGAGCTCTTACATGACTGGCGCTGCTGTTGAAGTGTCCGGCGGCTGCACTTGGTAATTTTGGCTTCGGAAAATGAACCAATTAATTGAATAAAAAATATACGAAGGCATACCTAAAATTATAGTAACTTCGGTTAAGTTGTGTTCTCGGTAGTGTTTCTTCCAATGTCCTTGTACTAAGGGATTTTTTGGCAGGAAACGTTTTTCAAGACTCACAGCGGCAGCCTACATCTCAGTGGAAGACCTTTGATAAGAAAATCGTAGCAAAACATTAGCCTCCCTACCGAAAAAAACAGTATAACTTTTCGCTAACTAAAATATAGAATAAATATTCTAACTGGATTTCTTGCTGGAAACCTGAAATCCTCTTTGCACACAATTGTCTGCAAAATGAATTTTAGGTTTCCAGCGAGAAATCCAGTTAGATTTTCTGTTCCAAAATCTAGTTAGCGAAAAGTTATACTGTTTTTTTGTTTTTTTTTCAGTAGGGCTCACATTGCGATTTCCGGGATGCTCCTTTCAAGTTCTGCTTGCCATCTTCACTCCATTTATTTTTTGTGTTAATACAGCCATGCCTTAGTAATACGGATGACTCGGTTTTCTTCAAACATTCTCTGTAACTCGAGTCGTCCATAACAACGAATCAAGGTAAAGACTGCAAGAAATAAACAAGCTTGGCTATAAGACAATTGTTTTAATGTGCATTAGAATCTAAATTTTAGTTCACATGTTTCTTGATTAAACTGAGCAGGAGACTGTACAATTACGTTTTACACTCCGCTTCATGCCGGACGAAGTTTTACATTCTTATAACTTATAAGTTGCGGGCAAAATTTTCTACCTTATTTTCCTGCCCAAGTGGCACGCATAACCTATAAATGTTCTTGAGGTTTGTTATATGCGGCCGTGAAGCGCATACAGAAAGAAAGGCAATTGACTCTTTTGACCGTAAAACCCTCAAAAACCGAATCCTTGTTCTGGTCCCAGGTTTTATCTTGTTACACTAGTTGAGCTCACGCATAGGCCACGCAACAATGTTGTCCGTCACGCGTTCTCAGTGCGTCTTCTTACTTTTGGATGACGGCACCAGCCAAAAAGTATCGCAAACTTTGTAAAACTTTGACTAACTCTTTTTTTTTTCTCTTTGCGTTTGTACACCGCCATTAGTGAACTTCTGTCCATAATAACGAGGCAAGACGGTATTTATTTGCACAGTTCGTAGCATTACGAGTCATAGCGCGATCGAAGGCATCGAAAGATGCAAACAAAACACACAGACTGTGTTTGTATGTTTACTTATTGCGTATTAATTAGATATGCATCGAGTCCAAAATATCCAAATTCCCAAAAAATATAAAAATCGATGCCATAAAATTATACTAGTATTATTCTTATACGATTTCTCTTGGTTCCACCTTGTCCCGGGTCATTTTGACCAGGACCTTTTTGAAGGATCACGCGGTTTCTTTAGAAAACCTTGTATGCGGACAAATCAATTACCCGAAAGGTTTGTCGATACAGCGAGGTGTTATTATTAATGGGGTCAATAGTAAAAAAGTCGTGACTGTACTCTCTTGGGTTATATCGCTCAACGCACATGAGTGTTGCCAGGTTTTGGATACAAAGTTCATATTTCGTGTGTTTGCACCCTCTATGTGGTGCATCATTTTTTTTAATATTAGTAGTAATAAAAATAGCAACGAATATTTTGCGTTAAAAACAACCTATTTAGAACTCGTAAGAACTGCGCCATGTTTAACCACGGTACACCAACAGCTATTACACGTTTGTCCGATCGAGGTCGTGGGTTTTGCCACGTTTGTTTGGCGCATCAAGCAATGCACCGATTGTCAGCGCATCACACCGACACCGAAGTTATCAGCGTTGACCTTGCTTTATTATATGCCACTTCGGTATTTTTTTTTATTCTTAATGTCTTTCGTCCCGTTGACGCTTATGAGGACCACGGCCGTGGACCTTGCAGTTCCTGTTCACTGGTTATCTCGCCAAGTCAGCTGCTGCTGGATTTAAACCGCAACGCATTCCTAACCTGCATTTCATGTACAGAGAGTTTCGTGCATAGCACCTGTGAAGTAAGGGTTTTGCTCTGAGCACGTGCTGTGAACAATGAACCAAGTATGGCGTCCAGTGAATACCAACTCCACGCGCTTGCTTTCTTGCGTGAGCTACAAGAAATAAGCTTGAAATTCAAAGCGCGCTTGTTAAAGGAAAATATTCATTTGGGTATTTTGAATGCACGCTGATCTCGCCTGGTCATATTTACATGTAGCTCTTCGAGACTCTGCTCCACCTACACGCCAAGAACATGTTTGTATGCAGTTTGCATTGACCTGTTTGAGATACGAAAGTAAATTCACGTGCGATGGCATTCAAAGCCTCGCAATGGCAGCCATAAGTTATAACAAGCTAGAAGAACGACGTTTGCCATAATTCAGGTCGCTCCATTTCGCCGCAGCAGTTTGCATCCGTGCAAAGGTTGGTTTTTGGTGCAGAAATATGAAGGGCGGTTCACTCTCCGCATGTGTTTAAAAAAAAAAAAAAAAACACTGCGCTCGTAAATCAAGTCGCGTAGCATATACAGAAGCCAGACGAGTGCAAGTGGTGTGGGTGGCTTGAACGAGCCTATACTGTAAAACCTTTTTGTATTATAACAGGAAATATCCGTAAAATTTAGGTTAAAATAATGAAACGGTTTCCTTTAGAATAAAAGACAGACAAGCTTATCAGTTAAAAAACAGGACTTATGTTGTTCGTAAAGATAGGCGCTGGATTAAGAGATACAAACTATTCCCTCGGAAAATTTCAATAGTTCATATCTTCATAGCTGCTGTCCGAGACATGCTGGTCGGAGAGGTGCCTGACGATGTAGTGGTCAACATCTCCAGCCTGGTCGCCAAGACGGGCTTTAAAGGACGACGGTAACGTCGCTTCCAAGGCCGGCATTGTCGGCCTCGCCAAAACAATGGCCTGGGATCTCGCCGACAAGGGAATTTCGGTGCAACGCTTTGGTTCCTGGTCAAGCGCATAGCGCAGCACTAATGTTGTTCGGAGGTTTAATAGAAGACCAGAAACATAACATGATTTCTCGGCTCATGCTTGGTCGGCCCGCACAACACCGTGAGATCGCTAACGTGGCCGCTTTTTTTATGTTCACAAGAGAGCTCGCATATGGCAGGAACCTCGGTTGAAGTGGCTGGCGGCTGCTTTTTGCGATTTGAGTTTCGGAAGCTGCACCGTTTGATTGAATACAAATATGACAAAAAGAGCTAATTGTATCGTTCATTTGAATAAGGTTTTCTTTCAACACTTTTTTGTTTACCAGATATTTTAATAGTCTTAAGAAGAACTTCCTGCGCGCCTCAATGTGGCGGCAGACGTCGCACTTAAAAAGGTTTTCCAGGTAATTTTTGTAGAACATCATTCGCTGCTGCGCTGAGACTTCTAAGAAGTCACTTTCAAATTCCGCTTACCAGCTTCACTTCCCTCGTTTGCTATCTGGGCAGTCTTTCGCGTGGTATCGCACAACTTATGTTTCGCACTAAAGAAAAACAAATGAACAGGTTGTAAATCAGTTTATTGTTTTTCGGCAACATTGTGAAAATACTGTCGGGCCCCTTCTTTTTCTCAAATAAATTTGCGGGGGGAGACCGGGAATCTTTCGTTTGGATTTTCATATTCCTTCGACCAGTGTTGCGGGGCACCAAGGACTTGCATGCATACGCTTGATCGAATGTAGCGCTATCGCAGATACCATGAGCATGACTACATCGCCACGTATATTAATATCTACTAGCTTGGAAACGCGGCCATAACAAACTACAAGGTCGGTGTTTGCTTGTATTGCGGTCGTTCTATTTTCATGCACCAGTTTGCACCTGTGCAATGGCTGTTTTACAATGCAGCAAAAACATAGGGCGGTTCAGTCTCCGCATATGTTTTCAAATAAGGCTGCGCTAGGTTATCGAGTGAAGCGCTGGATATCAAGTTCACTCTGGTGCAGGCAGTGTAGATGAGCCGAACTTTTGAAACCTGGCACCAATCGTTGCTATGGTAACCATCGCGCCGTGTCACTATTTTCTGACTTTGGCCAATAAACTGCGGGAATTAATAGGGGGTCACCTATAGAACGAAGAACAGGAAACCATATTTTTCTGCGCGCGCAAGTTTTTATTTTAAAGATGAGACAAATCGAAATTCAAAGTGCCCCTCAACTATCACGCCGTCGTTCGAGTGACGTCTCTGGGGACAACACTGACTTCCCGTTGTTGTCTCCCTTCAAAGACCCCAGCCGCGACTTCCGCGATTGCCGACTTTTCAAGAATTAAAGGCTGTTTTTACTCCAACGTCGACGAACGCAACGCCCGCCAGCGCAGATCGACGTTCGTCGGCCACTGCGCAACGCCACGCCGCGCCCGAGGAACTGCTCCACTTTGCACATGCGCGTCGCCATGGCAACGGCATCGTATCAACACTGTATTTTCGCTTCCTGGTCGGTACCAATCATTCAATCATGCAATCGGTCGGTCTGAGCCCTGCGGTCGGTGTGTTTCGTCCATGTCATATAGTTAAGCTTCAAAACAGCGGTTCGGGAGAGTGGTTAGCAGTTCGAAAACAAGCAAATGATGGGGGATAACGAGTGCAAACCTTTTATTTTCTCCAAAACGTCAAACTATAGTTAACAGAAGATTAACAAAAAAAAAATCACGACGTCGCGGGGGTCGAAGCTATACGGAGCACAAGTTCGTCTGCTTCATGCGCAGAACTCGCGGTTCCGTCAGAATGACGCCGAGCTCTGATTGGCTTTGATTGAAGGATAGTGGGTAGACCTCAATGCTAGCTGCCTTCAGGTCTACCTACTATCCTTCCGATCGGAGCCAATCAGAGTTCGGCGTTCTGACGTCAGTGCAACCCCTGCGCACGAAGCAGACGAACTTGCTCTCCGCATAGCCTCTTGGCAGGTTCTCCGGTGTCGTTCCAAATGACTCTAAGATTCCGGTGATTCTGCAGGATGCTTCGTTGAAATATTCACTTGATATTCCACAGCGACCTTATTCTAACCAATTTTCAGTGTGTTATCATAGTAGACTTTTACGTTGACTCAATAAACTGACACCGAAGAGAGCGGACGATGAATAAATTGCGCAGCGTACGCGTTCAAAACTTTAGCGCACTTAACAGAGCCCATACAAACAATAGAGGATTGACTCTCCTTTTCATCGACCAACGCTACTGTCGTTTACAAGCTAAGACACCCTAGTTGAAAATTTCTGGCCGGCTAAATAAATCGGAGGTTTCACTGGGTACGCCGTTCCCGTTCATTCACGGCTCTGTTTCGATCGCGAACGGCTGCCGGTCCGTATACGACTACTAGCACAGGATCCTATATAGCACACAGATTAGTTCATCATTAATTCTAATTAACTCTACCTTTTGGCGCTTCATCGAACTTCCAGCTGTTTCCGGCACTTTATCACCGCCGGTTCGTTAGACCTTGCCCCACGTTACTAGAACCACTCAGTTGGGAAACTGCCATAGAGCCTGTTCTGAAAAAGTGGCGCCGATCTATCCCAGTACCGAGCTAACGGCGATCGCAACGCTGTCATTTATCCCGTAGCGGCCACTCCGTGAACTGTACGACTACACTTACTGGTTCCGTCGAGTCACGGTGGCGCCATCTCGCAGGGCCATCTTTTACTAGCCATATAACGCAACTTTCATGTTTCAACTCGTCGCTAAAGGGTGGCGCTGTTATCGTATTTAGCTCGGTCTCGGTGGACTCCGGTTTGCGAGTTTAGCGCCGTTCACACTCTTGCGACCGAGTGAGACCGAGAGAGACCAGACCGGTTTTTAAGCCTTTTGCGACTTCTTAGGACCGGATGCGCTGCAGCGGAGCTGGTCCTAAGAGATCGCAAGAGGCTTAAAAACCGGTCTGGTCTCTCTCAGTCTTACTCGGTCGCAAGAGTGTGAACGGGCCTTTTCCCAACTGAGTGTTTTAGTAGCGTTGGTCTTGCCTACGAGACTCGGGGGTAGCGCATCCTCGGAGCAGTCTACGTCCACGCACACACTCGCGCGATCGAGCTCGCGAACGTTAAAAACGCTCACCAAGACGGGGAGACGATAACAGCACACGACACACGGCAATAACGGCAGGTCCACAACCCAAAAATTAGCATTTCGCACACCCCGACTAGCCCCGACGATCCCCGCAACCGGATGCTCCAATGAGGCGCTCGCGCGAGTGCTTTTGGGATAGCCACCGTCGTCGGCCTGCTCTCGTCGACGACGCGAATAGAGCATGCTTTCTTCCGTCGTGAGCTACGCCGAGGTCCGCTGGGCTACTCTGCGCTACGTCATAGTTGCGCATGACAACGGAGTATAGACCCCTGTTCGCAGCCAGCGTCGGCCAACGCGATCCGCCGCGTGTGCTCGTCGACGTTACGACGGAGTATAAGCAGGCCTTTAGAATCCCGGAAAGTTGCGACGAGAGATCGACTAGAAAGACGGTCCGCCACAGGGCTGCCGGCGAGTGAAGCAGCGGAGGAGGGACAGGGTTCGTTGACTTCCGAATGTAAGTAGTGATTACACGAACGCGTGCCGGTACGAAACTCATTCAGTCCGAAACGTGCAAGGGTGTGGGGATCGAACCCAGGATGTTCTTAGTACCCCGTAGTTCCCGCAACAACCACACGCGGCACTAAATCGGCAAATAATTGTTGTTGTTGTTGTTGTTGTTGTGGTTTGTTTTTGTTTTTTTTCCTTTGCAATTACATTACGGATAGTGGTTTTTCGGGGAAGGTTGCGCGTTTTTGCTCATGTGTGCCAAGATAAGCGATATGAGAAATACGAACTGCAAATTTTTTCAACGTTACAATCGTTGCACTACTATATTAAAGGGGCCCTGCAAGGACTTTTTTTATTTTTTTTTATTTGCATCAAGCCTGAGCGCACTGAACGTAGTAACTTAGTGAACTTTTTCTTCTCTCAAAATTCGCTTTATTTTAAAAGTTATAGGCATACTAAGATTGCAAAAACAAGCAAATATAGCCTCCTTCATGACGTTCTTGGTCCTCTGTCCCCACTTTTCCCGCGCCCGCGGACCGCGGTGACTGAGGAATGTGAGGAGGGAGGGGAAGACGGGGAAAGGATTGCGAGAGAGCTGACCGGGAACGGTGCAGCTCTCTCCGCTCGGCTGACCAGATTACGTAGAAGTCAATTGTTCGTGTTGTTAGTCGGACAGCTATAATGTCTCTGGAGATGTAAGCGGTGTGTATGTCAGAAACGTTTAAGGTGTACGATTATTGCGGAGCGTGGTTGCTTCGGGTGTTGCATGATTGTGTCAGTGAGTGCAAAGCCAATGTTCCTGTTTTTGTGGTAGTAGGGTTCTCGGAGAAGTGAGATGTGTATTTTTATTGTTGTATGAGTGATCTTTACTACACGGTGCCTACCGCGATGCACCGACTGATACTACACGTTTGTCCGCTGGAGATCCTGGCTTTTGTGACGTTTGTTTGGTACTTCATGCAATTCACCAAGTCCCAGTGCTTTACACCGGCTGCGGTGTTAACAGCGTTGACCTTGTTTGATTTTATGTCACTTAGTTTCTTTTTCTTCTTCGTGTATTACATCCTGTTCACGTTTATGAGGAGTACTGAGCATGACCTTGAAGCTCCTTTCTACTGGCTGCCATCGCCAAATACATCGCTGCGGATTCCAAAAAGCAAAGCATCCCTGACCGGCTTCTAAGAATACCAATTAAAATGGTCGTACATGCTAACCGATGAATAAGAATATGCGCGGTGAACTATGGGCTTAAGTATGGCGTCCAGCGAAATATCACAATTCCACTACCTGCTTCTCTCGTTTGGTCATATTTGCATCGCAAGCATGACTTTGAAAATCTGCACCGACACGCCGACGAAATTTTGCTTTCGGTAGATGGACATACCTGAATGCAGTTTGTGTCTGCGTGTTTTAGATATCAAAGATATTTCACGTATGACGAGATTGAAAACCTCGTGAAGGAAGCCATAACATGCTATAAGAATTATGTTTGCCAATATCCGGGTTGCTACATTTATCTGCACCAGCCTGCACCTGTGCAAAAGCTGTTTTGCGGTGCAGAAATATAAACGGTGACACACTCAACGAATGTTTCAAAAACAACACTGCGCTCCTAAATCGAGTCGGGAGATGTACACAGACTATAGGAGGATGCAGGTGTTGTTTATATGAATCTAACGAGCCCAGTATTTTCGGTTGGCTCGTTTGAAATTAGCAGCAGTTGTTTTGACACGCCATGCCCTTAGCGACAACCTTTAAACGCTCTTGTCTGTCGTTTAACGCCCGAGCTGCTCGAACTAGAATTGTGAACGGGTGTCAGAACCTTTCAGTGGTTCTGAGAGAGGACATCAGTGCACAAAATTAAATTTCAAGCACCCCAAAAAACATGGCACTGAGGTCACAGGGAAGTTCATTGCGCGAACGCTTGGCTGTGGTGACCGGAGGCGGGGGAAATCTCGGCAAGTCAATCTGCGATGTCTTAGCAGAAAAAGGCGCTCATGTCGTCGTCGCCGACATCGATTTGGCAAAGGCTGAGGCCGTGCTCACTACTCTTCCAGGTTTGTGTTTCTAATTCTCTTGCTGGGATGAGATCGGGATGCTTGAATAATGTCCAAATGAAGTTAAAGACTTTGTGCATAAGGAAGGAGAATAAATCTAAACTTACTCGTTAAGGAATTTACGGAGAAATGGTCGGTCAATGACAAGGTTGAAACTATGTTTAGACCTAAAAGCAATATGTATGTGATGTGGGGCTGTGTATGACAATTGAAGTGACTTGGTGTCACAGCGCTGACTACTTGTTAGTTCTAAACATACGTTCAGCTTCGTCATTCATCGAGCTTCTTCTATCGATTGCAGTGACTGGCTCTTTCAAGTTCAAACAAACAGGTTCTTAGTGGTTTTTTTTGCCGACTCATTGTACAATAGTGGAGAGAAACAAATGGTGTTATGCGGAGTGCAAGTTTGTCTGCTTCTTTTGCAAGGGTTGTCGGGACGTCAGAACGCCCTAACCTTTATTGGCTCTCATAGAAATATTGTGTAGACCTCAAGGCAGCCTGCTTTGACGTCTACCCCCTATCCTTTAATCAGAGCCAATCAGAGCTCTGCTTAAGGACGTCACCCCAAACCTTGTAAAAGAAGCAGACAAACTTGCCTTCCGCATACACACCGAGCTACCTGAAAAAAAAATGAAAAAAAAGTAGTCGGGAGCAAAGGCAGGTGGCAGCAGGTAGTTTTATGAGATGCTTATATTCTGAAATGTCATAAGAAAATTAAATGTCTGAAGGAATGTGAAGTCGCATAAAGTTTTGCTTGAAGTTGTTCGTATGGGCTTCTCGGTGCTTTATGTTTCGTTTGATACCGCAACTTACCCATGTACTTTCAGCTGCTCGCGACGGTCAGAGACACGTTGCGATGCAAGTTGATATCGCCGACTCAACATCAGTGCAAAACCTCTTTTCGTCACTGAAGGAAGTACACGGTGCCCCTGTCAGCATTCTGGTGAACTGCGCCGCCATCTTTGGCATTGGCACCTCCATTCTCGATACAAGCGAGGAGAGTTTTAGTCGAGTCGTCGATGTTAACCTCAAGGTAAGCTTAAACGCTTGACTGTTCTGGAAACTGCACTGAAGGTAAAAAAGAAAAACGAATTCCTTAACAGAAAAAGGCATGTACAGTTTGTTATTAACTGTATTACGTTAGCTTACTCACGCACGACGCTCTTGGCGCTCCAAAGACTAAATTATTTTAGAAAAGCATTCGCAAATACCTCTCGCACGTCTAGAATTCAGAAATCGAGTGGGCTATGTATAGATACTTGGGAATTTTTAAACACGTATGTTGGGAGACTATTTCTTGTGAACGACAGCGCGTGGCCCTTTTGTAAGCTTTGGGGCAGATAACTTCATTAGAAAAAAAAATCATTTTCAAAAGAGCAAAAAAAAAATATATATATCTATATATATATATATATATATATATATATATATATAGGTGAGGCAGAGTAGTTTGAGAACAATGGACCGGGAAAATGTAATAAGTTAAAGATCCGTACTTTCAGAGCTGCTATGCTAGGAGTTTATTTCATGTATTACATCAATAAACTCCTAGCATAGCACCTCCGAAATTACGGATCTTTGACCTATATATTATGTTCCTTCCGTTCGAAACATGTTCTCTCCTCAAGAGATGATGCGCCTCATTTTAACCACTGATGTCATGAAATTTCCCGCGATACGTTTAATCCTGACTTCTTATGTGCATATATTCTAAAATACAACAGAAACGTACCTATTTGCAAAATATTTCGCAAGATACATCGCCATTTTTATTTTTTCTACTACCGGGTGGAGCCTATCTAATAGCGAACGTGCTTGCAAAATTTTGAGTAAGGTTTATTTTCGAATCTGAAACCTTAAAGCTTTTATTGGAAGCTCGTTTTGGCGAGCAGCTACAACCATGAAAGCAAAAATATACATTTTATTTCCAAAGAAATGACCTCCATTGAGCACTTGGTGCAATTGCTCATGTCCAATGTTTGGTCTGGTTTATAAATATATTTTTAGGCTGGCACGAGCTATATAAATGTAACATATTACGCTAAAATATGAGGATGTGGATCTAGATTTTTAACATCTGCACGTGAACTCAGCTCTTTGACTGTATGGTACATATGCATCATGCCAAAGGAGGCAGAGAACGCTGAAAAAGGTTTAAGCAGCAATGTCGCTGACGATAGTCTTAATATAAAGCATGGAAGGTTTTAATAACGCTGAGGACAGTACTATTATAAAGCATGGAATGCTTTTTAATAGAGTTTCCTATTACAAAAGAGTGTGCTGCCGTCAGTTTATCCGCCCGTTCGTTCATTTCCTTGGTAAATGTAGCGTTGAAATTGACATCCTATGACACCAGGGCATGAAATGCAAGCGGGACGCTTTTACCGTGACGTGATGTCATGACATCACGTCACGTGACCATTTACAGTTACGTCAGATCATGTGTGGTCATGTCTCCAGGTCAATTACCTTGCTAAATTACGAAAACGAAAGAGGGACACTGTAGACAATACATACGACACAGCACGTGTCGTCTGTCGTGTCTTCTATGTACAACTCGCTAAGTTTAGCGAAACGATTCACGTCAAGTTACGTCATCGTATCACGTGTCCGTAAACCGTGCCGTCACGTCACGGTGTCAAGTCTGTGCGTCACGTACAATAATCCGCTAACGTGAGGTCACATGACGTCACAGTCTCAAGTTGTGCTGTCACGTTATACCATGACTTCACGTGCACCCCAGATTTCCCCGTTAGATTCATTGGGGACATGTTCAGCAAACACGTGTTTCACTACAGAAATAACAGTCTATTATCGTCTAGAAAAACTTTGAGCAAATGTTTGTTGTATACTGGCTGGTTTCCATACCCTATGGGATTTTGATGCAAAAGTCAATGAAATTGTTTTTATTTTTTTATTTCTCATCTTTTTATTACTTATGTTAAACATTGTAAAATGGCATCAAATATATAGTTATATTATTTTTTTGCGTATGAACCAGGGTACCTTCCTGATGACCCAAGCTGCTGCTCGAGACATGCTGGCCGGAGGGGTGACTCAAGGGGTAGTGGTCAACATTTCCAGCGTGGTCGCGAAGACGGGCTTCAAAGGACGCTACGGTTACGTAGCCTCCAAGGCCGGTATTGTTGGTCTTACCAAAACGGTGGCCTTGGATCTCGCCGAAAAAGGAATTCGGTGCAATGCAGTGCTTCCTGGAATAATCCACAGTTCCGTTCCGAGGGTTTCAGATTTCTTTACAGAACAGCAGCGTCAGGAAATTTCGTCCCGGCTTCCACTTGGTCGCTTCGCTCAGCCTCGTGAGGTCGCTGATGTGGTCGCTTTTCTCTGCTCGCCAGAAAGCTCATATATGACAGGAACCGCCATTGAAATGGCTGGCGGCACCGGTTTGTGATTGAAGCTGCGGAAGCTGCACCATTTGATTAAATAAAAATGTATCAAAGACATAACCAATGTTATCGTCCTTTGGATACGTTCTACTACTTTAAACACTATCTTATTACCCAGAATTATTTAATACTATCGTGAAAAGAACGTCCTGTGCGCATCATAATGGCGGCGGACGTTGCGCTTACATTTTTTGCTAAGAAATGTTTTGAAAATTGTTGACTGCTCCGCTGAGTCTTCTAACAGATGTTTTTTTTTTTTTAATTCTGCTTATCAGCTTCACTTCTCTGGTGAGTTATAAGAAAAGTCTCTTGCGTGGTATCGATCAACTGATATCTTGCACTAGAGAGGCACAAATGAACATGCTTTTAAGTTGTGATTATTTGGCGATACTTTGAACATATTCTCGAGCGCCTTCGCCTAATGTTTTGTGTAAAATAAATGGGCAGGTGAATCCCATGGATGTTTGGTTTGAAATTTTATAGTTACTCGAGCACTTTTGTGGCACACTGAGCACTGGCATGCAAACACTTGATGGAATTCAGTGATATTGTGTATTCCGTGAGCATAACTACAGCGCCACCTGTAATGAAACTGACCAGTATAGATACAGCCATAACAAGCTACAAGGACGGTGTTTGCTCATATTGGGGTAGTTATATTTTCACGCAGACTTAAGAAGTAATCCGTTTCAAGTAACGGATATACATGTAATCCGGTGCTTTTTCAAGTAATTTTGTACTTGACACGTTACTTTTCTTCGGAAGTAATTTGTAATGTAATTTCGTTACAAAATATTGGTAACGGATTACTTTAATTACTCCTTACTTTTTAAAAATATGAGCATAATACAGTAACTGGAGCAATACGAGCAGAACATTCAGCAGCATAAAAAGAACAAGTTCAACAAAATAGAACACATCAGGAAAGGGAGAATAGCCGAAAAGAAAACACGATTTTTTGTACGATCGGTCCATAGAGTTATTACAATAAACGCTAGAGGCTCAGGTGGCGCTAGTGTGCTGTTGCATTTTGAAGCAGAAAGCAAGTAGTCAGAAATTGACTTCCGGTAATGTATTTCTATGGAAAAAGCGAGTGCATTTTCTCTCTGCGCTCGATTATAAGAGCAAATATCACGAATAATTTGTACGTACTAGGCACATTGGGACATTTATCAGTCACGCAGACGAAATAATTGGTCAGTTGCAGCATTTTTATTTAAAATTCGTGGCATAAAAAGCAGTGTTAAACCGCTTTGTACGTGTATTTATGTACACTGTCGGACACTGTTAGCGCGAACACGGCGACGACGCTTTCCAGCATGGGGAATATACGCGCCAAACAAACGAAGGACATGTGGAAAACCAAGAGATATGGCAATAACTACGCAGTAACGCTGGATAAGTGACTCCTAGTGCACGCAGACGATCAAAATAAATTGAAAGCCACGCAATATAGTCAGATTTGCAATAAATAAGTACTGCTTTATTCTTTCTGCTCATGAATATGTGCGAAGATGCTTGTTCTGGGTTCAAATCATCACCCGCACGCTCCAAATATTTGTGAATAGGGGGAGCCAGAGAGCAGGTGCCAGATAAAAACTGCCCGACATAGGAAATAATAAAAAGACACACCTTTTGTAGCTCACGTGCTTTATTTTTTGCGTTCGAATGTTTCTTTAGCCGATCGTAAAGATGCACGAAGGAGTCATTTTCTTCCAATGACAGGACGGGCATATTAGCAATATATAAGCACCACCGAAATGCTAGCAAACCTTGAACACACTCAACATTCCTTTCGATCGTTAGTTTGCTTAGAATCGTCGCTCGTTTTCACATACCTTCCTTGAAACAGAGGTTTGGGCCTGAAATAGAGCGAAGTTTAACATCGTTCAGTGGTAAAGAAAAATGTTGTAACTAAAGCAATTACACTTTCACAATACCAATAAAGGTACATACTATCCGGTACAACCAAGATAACTAAAGTTATTCATGTTATTTTCCGGCAAAGAGACAAAATTCACGCGCGTTTTCCCATAGGAATACACAGGGAGGCTGGAAATGTAGACTGCATGCTGTCTGCTTCAATTTGCAACCGGAAGTCTCGTAGACACTAGCGCCAGCTGAGCCTCTAGCGTTTATTGTAATAACTCTATTGATCGGTCACTAGAACAGCTAGAAAATCGGACAAGGCACGTACAAATATACGAAAGATAAAGATGAAGTAAGACAACGCCGAGTAGGCTCTCCGTCGCCTTCCATCGTGTTTTTCTCCTTCTCCCGGGCAGAAGAAAGCTCTTCGTGTTTGTTTGTTTTTGTCTTTTACACCGTTTCACCCCTTTCCAACTTCTTCGACATCTCCCGCCCCCTGCACAGATAAGAAATGCGGGTCCATACCCCTTCGATTCGCGGGTTCACAACTCGCGTAACAGGCGATGCAGCCTCGAGCGAGGGGGTCGAAATCTCTTTGAATTTGATGTGCGCTGTATTCTAGCACACTCTTTGAGGAAGGGCTGAAAATAGCGCGGCACGGGGCTAAGAGCATCGTCTTCGAGGGTACGGATGATACTTATTTTGGTTTACTTGTCTGGGCAGGGTGACCGAGTTTACTCCCCATTTTACAGTCAACTGTCAGCTAAAAGGGGGTGCGGGGGGGGGGGGGGGGCTAGGCCATCTAAGGATGCTGACAGAGAGAGATAACGCGTAAAATTGGATCTGGCGGTCCGTAGCTTTTGCCTTTAGTCCATCGTAGGGTGAGACGAAGTATAAGGAGTGCTGACAGAGAGAGATAACGCGTAAAAGTGGTATGATCCTTTATTGTTTTGTGAGACCGATGGCCACCGCCTCTCGCTCCCAATGCCCTCCGCTCCCCTGGCCTCCACGAATATTGGTATAAAAGTGAGAACCGGTGAACGATCGATTAACCCGTAACCGCCACTTTTTCTCCGACTGGTCGAGTTTTCGGTCGTGGAGTGTCCGTCGTCTTCATGACCATTTCTTAATGAGATGTTCAAAATTCGGGGTATTAAAGAGCACGGAAACTTAGAGTTTCAGTGCATACCTTGCTTGCCAAAAAAAAAACAACGCACAATGTCATCAGCAAGAACAACAAACTCTAATCTACGGAAACGCATCAAGGTAAGCTGGGACACCTGCATTTTGCACTGGCTATACATTGTAACATTAGAACCAAGTTTTTCTTTTCTTGTGAATAAAAGGCGAAACACCCGAGTCAAAAGGCAGCTTTCGTAGATCGCTTGTTTAGCTCCGAATCTCGTAGCGGAGGTAGACGCTGCTACTTAGCATGCACACCGCTAGCTTTGTCTGCACAATTTCAGGGATCATTTCCGGAAGCCGTAAGCTAGCGGGATGGCGGGTATGGTTGCAGCTTTCGGTGCCTTGTCAGCTTACAGGTCAACAGAGTGCACCTACACTATTTCTCTTAAATACGATATTTTATTTTTACAAGGACTACCACAGTACGGGCGTATGAGAAATGAAAAGTAGTGTTGCGGAACATTTTTCAAAAGTACTAAAATTGTTTCTATTGTTTTCTGGATAAGTGTACTTAAAAAGTAACGTGAAAGTAATTTGTAACGTAACGAGTAAAGTAATCTGTTACTTCTCAGCGGAAGTAATTTGTAACACCAATCCATTACATTTGAGGCTCAGTAATTTGTAATTGTAATCCATTACATTTTTCAGTAACGAGCACTAGTCTGTTTTCACGTACCCATGGGCCCCTGTGCAAAATCTGTTTTACGATGCAGCAATAACGTAGGGCGGTGCAGACTCCTCGTTTACTTTCTAAAAGTCTGCGCTCGTTGTTCGAGTGAAGCGGTACACCGGAGTACAGACATGTGCATGCGGTGTAGGAGTATCAGACTTTTGAAAGTTGGCAGCGACCGTTACTAAGGTAATCCTCGCGCCGAGCCTGTTTTTATCGTGTGTGTGTTTGCCGTTTAACGCTAGAGTTGCTTCCGATGGAACCCCAACTGCGTGGAAGGCGCTTCCGGTGGTTCCAGGCTAAGATATCCCGACATAGATTCAAAATACTAGCCCCTGAAAAATGTCGACGAGGTCCCTGATATTTTTGTTGCGCGAACACTTGGTCGTTGTGACTAGAGGCGCACGAAATGTCGGCAAGGCAATCTGCGATGCCTGTGCTTCGAAAGAGGCTCAACTCGTCGTCGCTGATATCTATCTGACGGCAACTGAGGCCGTCCTCTATAAAAATGGTTAACGCCATTCGAAGTATGTACGTATTATCGCCAATTGGTGATTGATGTCTATAAGCAGTCGATCAGCTGGCTGTGAATGGTAATCGTCGAATAGGCGTCATCCGATCGACCTTCGTAGCCATGTCGCCACCATTAACGTTTCTCCAATATTTAGGCTATCGCCAGTGTATCGCTATCCTGGTTCCATGCCAACGTCAATCGGCTACTTGAGGAGATCAAAAGACTATAACTTTTATATCCTTTTTAAATCCTCTTACAGTTCAGTGGTGTTAGTATGGAACCAGTATGGTGATACACTGGCAATAGCTTATAGAATGAAAAAGGTTGACGGCGGCGAAATGGCTACGAAGGTCGATCGGAGGACGTCTATATGTCGATTACCATCCACGGCTGGCCGTGGATGGCAATCGTGATAAAGATGCCATCTGGTCAACCTTCGTAGCCATTTCGCCACTGTCAACGTTTTGTCAACTTTCAGCTGGCCAACCGAAAAACAACAATAATATCATTCTTGACCTTACCATTGGCTTCGGCAGTACCCTATACGTGCTGGTGGGAGTCTAGGTGCTTACATGGCCTGGTGGATATAGTGCGTGCTTGCAATATGAGAAGAAAGCAAATATTGACCAACAATTTAAAAAACAAAATTATTTATCACAATGTCATTAAAATGACTAGTGTTTTTTTTTCAAAAGACTGAGTTAATTGCCCAAACGTAAAAGACGAATGAAAAAGGGGCCTTTCCTTGCTTTCTGACATGTCTGCAAAGTGTGAGCTGAAAGAAGAAAACATTATAATTTAAATAGGCATATGACCAGCATACATATTCGTGTAGCACATTCCGTAACATGTACTGAAGAACTTTGCTCATATGTTTTTTCAGGGTGTTATGTTCACAGACACCGGTCCTGCGTAACGTCCATTAATATATATGTGTATGAATTAGAGGCTTTATGCATTGCCTTCCACGTTCTTATTTCCTAAAAACTGCCATCCAAGTTTGCCGGTATGACAGCTAGGGACACACGGCTACCCTGTTACTTTTGCTTTGGTTCCTCTTTTTCACCTCTTTACCTCTCTGCATTGTGTTTCTTGCCTGGTTCTGTATGATACTATAAGACATTCAGGCTCTCACAACACCCGATTTTTCTTTACCTCCTCCATGCCTCCATTTTCTAGCCGTGTTCATTGCATCAAGCTCCTCTACTTTTGTCTCACGCGGGGTGCAGTGATTTGTGTGAGGGAGCTATGGTTTAGCTCGATGGGATCAGTTCTTTTGCATTCAAATATTTCTAAATGCAACTATAGACAAACTTATGGCTCTGACGTCGCACCACTTGGGTGGCGCTCTTGTTGGCACAACGCATGCGCAGACATATCCGCTCACAGGAATCTGGTTTCTGCGCCCGCAGTGCCAATGGCAGATGTGTGCAAATGCAAGCTTGTTTGTAAATAGTGTGTTACTTATAGTAAAACTACAATTTTAACAAGTTTTGAGAAAGTTGTCAAACGATAAATTAATTAAGGCTATATTTTTACAGCCATGAAAGCTGAGGTGAAATAATAAGTAAGAGTATAGCTTCCCGAAACATCCATAGCTGTCCTAAGGGCATTATGGTTTGTTACATTTTCTCTATACTTCGTTTCAAGATAACATGGCGAACTGTAAAGGCTACAACCTACGCGACTCAATAAAAGCCTCGGAACGAGGCACGTGACACTACGTCACGGGAGCGTTTGTGTCACTGCGCCGATTGCGAGACACGGAGGAAGCGGCTGCCGTCTGGTGGCCAAAAAGAGTTGTCTGCTGCAAAACCAACAAACTTCGGATGAACGTGCACCGCCGCGATATTGCCGTCCGCTAGAGTAGTAAGCTCTTGGAGAACAGTTATGGGACAAGGATAACCTCAACTTACCCGTGAATCTGTGGCGGGGGTGACGTTTTGAGCGGACGCGATCGATTACAGGGCTGCGATGGCTCAAACATCGTTCAAAAGCCACGTTGTGCTCGGAAAAGGGTTTATCCGAGTTAGGTATCGTTGAGAAGTCACATTTCTTCGCCTTTTTTTTGTGTGTGATTCAATGTTGATTCGATAGAGACGCAATCACGCGAGTTCAATTGCCGTTAAAAAAAAAAAAAAAGCCTAGCACAACTTTTTTCTTGCAGACGGCGCTGTTGCTCTGGCGACAACGAGGCCTCTATGGCCTTGAACCTGGAGTGTCGTCACGTGTCTTGTTTTGACGCCCTTATTTGGTCGCGGGGTCCGCAGCTTCCACAGCTCACTAAGTTATCGTGAGACGGCGTATATTAATTATTCCTCTATCGTGACCGCTTGAAAACGTAACATCAGAGTTCTACTGTAATTCACAAACTGTTTGAAGGTGCAATAGCTTTAACTTCCACAACACATTAGCTAACCATATGTTGTCAACTTGCGAACTCCAGAATTATGCCATAAGGTAAAATAGCAAACAGGTACATTTACTTGAAAAAAAGTGTCTACTTTTGTCTTTTAAGGGAGTGAAGCAGCTTACCTGAAAGAGCATTAGTTTCCCCGGGACAGAAATCATGAGAGGCTGGCCCTGACTTGCTTCTCCACATCGCCGTACTTGGTGAAGGAGTGAGTTGAAAAAACAAATGAGAATTGTTATATTAAACGATAATAGCGCCTACAAAGCTACACTCAAGTACCGGCTCTCTTTTCCTATTGTCCAGTGCTGCCAAGACGGTCATTCGTCCATTTGGACGGTTACATTCCTTCACGTGGGCACTGCCATGTTATCATTACGTCACTGCTTGAATTCAATGTAAATGTTGACTTCACATTAGACAGAGGTGTATGTATTACTTTTGATAAAATCTTTAGACGCACGGCAATTTTAACCGCAGCTTGAGGGACGCGTTTATAAATGCTCCGCTCTTCCGTTGGTCTTGGGGAGCGCGTCTTTAAACTCTCCCTCTTTTCATCGCATGGGAGGATGCACCATCTATCTCTAAACATCGGAATTAAATTTTCTTTCAAAATAACGAATAACGTATTTACTCGAGTAATAGCCGCACTATTTATGAACAAGGCCTTTGCGTCTGCTTTCCCACAAAACACATATACAGCCAATCATTGCGTTGCGCATAAATAACATAGCAAATAATCAGATCGAGAACATGATTGTCCAACAAATGCAATCTATACAGATGTATACCTTCGCACGAAAACGTTATCTCTGTTTTGTAAACAGCTGAACTCATGCTGTCCATCTCGGTGATTGGCTATCTGCGTGCTCCGCGGAAAAGCGAACACTCAGATTTGTTTCATAAACAGTGCGGCTATTACTTGAGTAAATACGGTAAACAGCTGCAAAATAAGTTTGGTAACACCAGGTATTGACAGAGTCTCCGTTTTTTTCAAATCTTTTTGATCATGAAAGTTCCAGCGAAGGGGTTAAGAAATAGATTGATCTTGGGTGTTAAACTTTTTCAAATCAAGAACATGCCCAGGACTATACTATGGAGTGTTTATACGTATCTCTCTTTATACTGTTGTCATAATGAGGCGGTGTAGTATTCGTCATTTGCTCTATCATGTCCAACATCTACAAAAACTAAAAACAAAGCTAATCGCAGACCAAGAGGTGTTGCCACCTGAATTATGAGATTTTCATTTGGTTGAGTCATCATCCCATTTTTAAAATAAAAATTCCCTCAAAACTGTTCAGGTGTTCTATACAAGCTATGAGTAATGTGCCTTATTCAAAGATTGAATAACGCACATTCCCCTCTAAGCTCACACTGCGGTGGGAACTACGCCGTGACTACTAACCAACCGGACCAATAAACCACCTCCCTTTCATTACCTGACCCCTACTCCTGCACGTGGCCGGGAGCGTGAACATATCGCGAAAGATAGACATATGATTGGTTCAACGAACATTCAGCTCCTACCCCGCAGTCAGCTGGTCATTAAACGAAGTATAGTGATGCACCACAAAAACAAATGGGTGCTATTTTATGGTGAATTCGGGTGGTCGCCTCTCTCATCTGACCTCGATTCAGCAGAGCGCCCCATCCTCGCCGCCAGAGCTACTCGGGATCCTTTTCAGCCGATCACAACTGCTGGGTTCAGAGCGCTCCGACATTCTCAGACCAGTCACGGAATTAAACTTTCTTGACATTGGTAATGCATTAAAAACAACACGATCTTACAGCGTACGGTGGACGATTGAGCAAAATGTACGCTCGCAACGTGATGAAATAACAGTTGTGACGTAAATTGTTTTACGCATTGGCATGTAAAAAAAAGAAAACAGCAGTATGCGAATTGATTTTTGCAGAACGGAACGAAAGCCAATGCTTGGAAACAGTTGTCAACTCATCGCGTTTTCGACAGTGAAGGCGCTGCGATAGCGGTCATGCGTACGACAGAGCAGGCAAATATGAAATGGCTAATAAACCGCATTTTTCTCACGGCGAAATATCGTGCAAGCATCGCAATGTGACACAAATCACAGTGAATTATATTCGGCTCTATCTTTAGTTAACAACACAAACCTTTGAACGCACTTTTATCAAACCTCAAAATTTCTTGAAGCGACCACAAAACCCGGTAAAACAGCGGCGAGGTCTACGAGCTATTTCGTCGTCGGTTAGGCTTAGCGGATTCACCGCCGTGAAGTGAACGATCTCGAGAAAGCACTGGGAATACTTCACACGTCGACTTTTCCTGTTACGGTCGCAAACGAATGTCGTCCCGTCCGTTGTAATCCTCGCACCGTCGAATGCACAAGCACTTTGTAGAACCACATTTCAATCGCCGTCATGCCGTACCCCGCACACCACCACAGACCACTGCCGGCCATCGTCAACAAAACCACGTGATCACCCTCCAAGTACCACGTGACGCCTGCGCCGCTCCGCACTCCGACGGCTACAGACGGAGTGTCAGGGAGCGCTCTGAGAGGGGGAGGCGCCCTCGGAATGAACCACCCGGTCAGGTCACAGCACTCTCTTTCAACCACTCGATTTCGCGCGCTCTGGAAAGAGCGCTCGAGAGCGCGCAGAAAGAACCACGCGAATTCGCCATTAGAATGTTTGAAGGAGAACACACCCTCAAACAGGGGCGGAAGAAGGTATTTCTAGGGGGGGGGGGGGGGGGGGGAGGGTCAGCGTATCACATGTTTCAGAACCTCCCTCCTCTCCCCCTCCCCTCCCCCTTCGTTTCCCCGCCCCAAATTTCTACACATGAAGAATTCAAGAGGAAGCGGCAGGACATCCGGACCCCCCCCCCCCCCCCCCCTCCCCCTCCCTCTGAATTCGCCACTGCCCTCAACCATCCTGAATCTGTAGAACGTTTCCTGCCAAGCATTTGATTTGATTGGCCTGGCAGTAATAAAAGGTACACTCACCAAAACACTGTGTCAAATGTAAAGCCTGCAACCCCCTTTAGGGCTTGGGGTACAACCAAAAAGCACCAAAAATAATAAACTGGATCCTGGGACAGAAAACAGAACAGAATAATGTAGGTTTTAACACAATACACAAACTGCCTCAGCGATTGACACCTAAAACTAACTATCCCTGTAAACAATCTGTGCGAAATTACAAGCATTTTTACAGACACTTTTTGTTGTCATACAGAAAATATCTGTTAATGGTCGTTAACCGAAACCTGTTTAAGAAAGAAACATACATTTTCTGTTTTATACCTTTTTGGATAATTAGGTATTTCTCCACTTCAAGAAAAGTGGTTCTAAAAACGTTTTTAACGCATTAATATTTTGTTTGTGTATTTAAAGAATAAAATGATATTTATGTGTGATTTTAGCGCAAAGGTAAACGCGCGCACTGTCTTCTTCGCACTTCATTTTGGTGCGGAGTTTTTTTTTTTTCAAGATTGATGCCGGGTAGCGGTTTGTGGACGTTGTTTTTTCCCGTTTGGATCATTTCTGACGTAAGCTGCACCCATCGTTGTTGTGATCTCCCGGGTGTAGTACGTAGCCCGTTAACTTTCCAATTCAGTAGCGGGTTCCAGTTCAGTGGCAGTGCAGTATTTGGCTTTTACTAGATTATTGCGCTGTCACGGACGCTATTTCGGATGTTATAAGCGCCAGCTTGAGCCCGAACTCGTGCTTCTTTCGCCGTTCCTGTCCTTCGGTTTTGATGCTCTGCTCTATGATTCATTAAACCTAAATCTAAAAGTCAATCACCTCTGCCTCGTCTTTCGTCAGGGCACCCCATAGCCCGGCCGCTCTACCGGCCCTTCCTAGATGTCTCCTGCCGCCAAGTAGTAGCCTGATCGTCGAACCACCAACATCGTCGCCTCTCCATCCGAGAATCACTACATTTTTGGGCAACAGCCCTCACTGCATTTTGGTGCGTCGGCTCTATGGCCCAGTATCTTCCTTGGTGTAAATCATATCCCTTTGAGTGTTATATTATTTTCAGATATTTTATTTTTTTTAAATAGTGAAATGACTGGAGTGTTGTGTGTTTTGATTATTAACCCCTTAAGTGCCAAACTTTTTTCCAAAAGTAACCTAAAAGTGCCAGATACTTTTTATTTTGAATTGTTACTCCTCTAGAAAAAAAAATTGTTGTGTGTATGTTTATACAGCCGGAAGTTAGTCTGCCTCGGTGGGCGTCTGGTATTACTCCTCTAGTATTACACATAAAATTTGAAAAGTTTATTACGCAAAAATCAGCGGAGGCGAAAAAAATATTTTCCAACTAGTACGAGTGCTGCCATCTATGATCAGCGCCGCAAAACTACTCGGACGAGCCTAGCTCGTCCGTGGAATTGAGGGCTACCGAAAAAACCACTGGACGAGCTGAGCTCGTCCACGGCATTTTTAGCCAGAAAGTTGCCGACGAGCTCAGCTCGTCCAAGGCACTTAAGGGGGTAATATGTTTGTAATGCATCGATAACATTGTTTTTGGTTAAATGTTCCCTGTTTTCATGTACGTTTATTGGTTTGTTTCATAGTCAAAGGTGTCAAGAAGAGGGCTGCAAGGTTGCTATAATTATTACTCTAATTATTATAGTTTTATTGTGCAGTGCTGTAAAATTACTCCTTTTCAAATATCCATTTCCACAATGTTTCAAAAGTAAAAATAATGTTGATTTTAAAAGGTTTAGTCATTTTTTACAGGAAAATATTTTTGATTATAAAACTGTATGTCAGGTTTGGAAACTAAAAGAATGCAAAAAATTGCCTCCTGCACACTTTGTCTTCATCATAGCCACTTTATATATATCCAGTATAGTTCAGGTTGCAATGCCCTAATGTTGTGAACTTAATACACTGCTTATGTGAAGTGTCCCCCTGCATGGAAAGTGCAAACTTTTGTTGTCGACAGAAAAATGAAAGATTTAATATAATTTGACCGGGGTGTATATGTTCTCCGAATGCAGTACATAAAAAAAAAAGAAATTGGCTATGCTACTTTTTTTTTTTAATCTAATTGTACCCCAATACTTTTTTTTTGTTTTTTTACATATATACATGCTTAATATTTCATTTAGGGACTTTTAAAGTTGAGCGAGTAGGGCGACTCATTGGTCACTCGACCAACACGGGAAAGCGTGCCGCCAACGAAGGTGAACGAAAACATTTTTGAAATAACGTAGTGCAGTAACGAAATGATAATTTCTTGAATTGCCGGTATATCCAGATAAACATGAGTTCAACAATACTCCTAAAAATATCTAGACTAAACAATTACCGGAGGACATTTAGGGCTCTGTTATACTCCGACGTTGAGCGCAGCGTGGCGCAGAACGGCGCGTTTCATTGAGCGGCGAGCAGGAACTCGATACTTTCGACCAATCAATATCGGTGTCCGCTGCGCCACGCCGCGTTTGCTACGCTCCACGTCGGAGTATAACAGAGCCTTTAAGACTGCTTACGTGTACGAAGGCATTATAGTTCCGGAGGAAAAATGTTTTCGAGTAATGTTTCTACACGTTTTAAAGTTTAGGACGACGTATAGGACGACGTCGAGGACGACATCTAGGATGACTTCTAGGATGTCGAGAACGACGCCTAGAGGGCGACGTCTAGGATGACCTCGAGGACGTCGAGAACGACGCCAAGGATGGCGTCGTCCTCTAGCATACGATTGAGTGGCGCGTGCTTGATGACGTATTTTATTGGCCATCTTTCGGGTAAAATGACGCCGCTTTTTCGCGCAATGGGGCAAGTGAGGCTTTCGCCTTAAAACGAGTGAATCTGTCAAGCAGAAGCCCTAAGGAACCGCCTAGAAGTTTGAGTGCAGTGGCCGACATTTTTCTAATACTTTGTTAGCAAAATCCTTTCAAAGAAAAATCCGCAGCCAAAATGATACTCTCAAAAAGGTTGCTTACATCAAAGTAATAAAAAAATTGGGCAATAAAAACAAGTATCTAAATTAGAATTTGATGGAAGTGGCTAAGAAATTACTTTTCCTTAGTAATTATTTTTTCTTCAGCAGCGGCACAGGTTTTGGAACCCTAATCACAAAGCACAGCCTCCAGCTACTTCAACCGCGGCGCCAGTCATGTAGGAGAACTCGAGCAAGCAGAGAAAGACCACTGCATCAGCGACCTCAGACGGCTGGGCGAGGCGACCAAGTGGAGCCCGGGACGAAATTCTCTGCTTCTGCTCTTCTGTCAAGAACGTTTGATCTGGAGTCTGGGTTAATCCCGGAAGCACAGCGTTGCACCGAATTCCTTTGTCGGTAAGATCCAAGGCCGCTGTTTTCGGTAAGGCCAATAACACCGGCCTTGGAGGCTGCATAGCTGCAAACTCATTTCCAGCCCGTTTTAGCGACAAGGCTGGCGACGTTGACCACGACTCCTTCAGTTACCCCTCCGGCCAGCATGTCTTGAACAGCGGCTCTGGTCATCAGGAAGGTTCCCTGGTGGATATGAGAACCACTTAGAGAACAGTGTACTCCATTCCAACTTTGTATGCATTCTATGAATAACTAGACGTACCTTCTTCAGTAACATCGATGCTTATACCTTTTTTCAATATTCGATACCTCCCTGGATCTGATGGTTAGGGGCCTGAGTTCACACGTGGATATTAAGAACGCGCTTCGATAACCTCGGACATATTTAGTGCATTCAAGAACGCGTCTAGGACTAACCCAAAGGAACTCTTAATTTGATTTTTTTTAGAACTCTAAAACTCCTTCCGGCCCAAAAACTATTTCAAGAACTGAAAAAAGGCACGTATTGCTTTAGAAGTATGTTATATCTTTAAATTCATAAGTGGATCTTGACTGCTCACTAAACTGAGCTTCTGAGGAAAGGTTTAACTCTTCAGATTTCAAGATAATCTGACTCCGAACGTAGCAAGCATGTTAGCTATTGGTACCATTCCACCCGAAAGTATCGAGTATACATGTGTTGCGAAACTTTTTTTTTTCTTCGTTTTTTTTCTTCGACAAATTACATTTCGTTTTCTTTTTTTTCGTTTTAAATCAGTATATACTGTATGATTCCGGAAGATTCGATGACATCAGCGGTCAAAATAAAAATAAGGGCCAGTACATTCTGAGGAAAGGCATATCCTTAAAAACAAAAACAAAAAATTACTATTTCGCTTTTTGGTTTTTTCTCCAACCGATGTTCTTCATAATAAAATTGTCCACTTCAACATTTGCAAACACAAAACAGGTTCTCAAAAAAAAAAAATGGAACTTCCCGACAGCCAGACGCACCAAGAATCCTCAAATAGAGCTCCTACTCTGAATTATAAACGCGTCCAAGCAGCCCAGCTCCCAAGCAGCACAAATGTCCTGTGAACGTCCACAGGACATCACTGATACGTTGGGACATCCTAAAGACGTTCACAGGACGAAGTTTGATACTAGGGAGGTAGCACCCAATGTTATACGAACATTCCCTGGATGTTCTGAATGTTGAAGGAACATTGAAACACCATTCGGAACGTTCTAGGAACGTTTGTATGTGAACATTCCCTACAAGGTAAGCTCCTCAACATTCTAGGAACGTTCGTTGGCGAACATTCATATGCATAATGTTCTCGGAACGTTCCCCTTCGAACATTCATATGTGCAACATTTTTGGAACGTTTGCTTGCGAATATTCCTAGAATTTTCGCAGGTGAAGCCAACCTTGCGGAGCTCTCACGCAACTTGTGATTCGAAACACCATCCACTATATCCCTTGACTGGAGGGAAGCGCCGAAAGACGGGGACAAAAGAAGTAGGTAGCGACGACACGTGGCGCCACGTGTCGTCGTTACCTACTTCTTTTGTCTCCGTCATTCGGCGCTTCCTTCCAGTCATGAACAACCTACTAGCCCAACTAAAATTAAACAGCGCACAAAACGTCGGCGGAAGAGAAAAGGACAGTAGAACGAAGAGCGCTCTTTCGTTCTACTGTCCTTTTCTCTTCCGCCGACGTTTTGTGCGCTGTTTAATTTTAGCGATGTACAAACTAGCTCAAATTACCACTTTACTGCAACTAGCACAACTTAACATTCTGTCACTATATGCCACTTTGTGCCAAAAATATTCCAATTGAGTGGATTTTTTGGAAACTTAGCATAAGGGATCAGTTTTGTCTTATATGAGTCTACCGAGGAATGTGATAAAAGGTGTAGGAGAAAAGCAATGGTTTTCAAAACTTGGTATTGAACTTGGCACTCACTGCGTACATAGTGGGGCAGTTTTTAATGGACCAGATGTTTTCTATCTGGGGCATAGAGAAGTATAGTACTACGTAAAGAGTGGCCACTCAAGCCGTTTCGCGGCCCAGGAGTTATGGACTCTACTGGCCGTTAGTAGGCGCAACAGTGCCACTTATTTTGAACATTTGTCAGATATATAATATTAATAAATAACTTCATGGTACAGAGTAAACTTTTAAAATTATTACGAACTTTGAAAACTTTCAAAAACGACTTCAACGGCTGTGGCTATGGCTGCGGCACAACGGTTGGCTTCGGAGTCGTGGACTCGACGGAGGGCGGATACTTCGGCTGCTTGGTCTGTGTCTCTTGCCTCTTTGTGTGGGTTGAGTTGGTTCCGCGGCTTGTTGTCTCGTGCGGGTTTCTAGTCATTCTTCCGTTGCGGTCAAGGTATACGGTATATGTAAGAAGTATTGTGACTGCAGTTTCTTTGTTGACGGACATTTGCATTCGGTCACTGAATTTAGAAGCGACTGGGCCAGTCATATGTGCAAGCGCCTTTCAGCACATGGTCATATGTGCAAGCGCCTTTCATGGAACTTGGACGGTAACTTTTTTAAATGCCCTCCATCGTATTGCATTTGTCGCTGTAAGTCTCGCTGTAATACAGTACTTTTTTTTCAGTATACAACTCTTGACGCGTTATTCATACATTTTGCATGTGTATTGCTATTTTTGTAATGTATGAATAACATACATCACTTCTTGTCTTCAGAGTTGATGTTTGTTTTGCTTGTCATAGTTACAAAAATAAATAATTTTGTGTGTCAATCCCTGGTGTCGTCCCATGTCGTCCCTTCAAGAGAGTTAGCACAAATGTGAAAATATCCTTTTCGGTGTGTGGTCAGTTTGAATTGTATGTAGCGCTAGATGACTTTTCTTCTGCAGTACAATTAAGGTATGCTTATAAAACAATTCTATTTTAAACAAAAACCATGCTAGTTACAATAACAGTGACTCGTTAAACTAGAGGGCGCATGCTACTGCCCAATACAAAAATACAGCCAGAATTTGCCTTGAATCCATTCATTCATCTAGCCAGCGGTTACTGCGTGTATCCATCCATTACACACTCAACTAGGGACTATACTGGCCGCTGGGTGCGCTCGCTGACGCTGAATTGGGCCGCTGGGGCCTATGGAAGTGTCCGCTCTTAACGTAGTACTATATTTCTCTATGTCTGGGGTTTAAAGTTTGGAAAAGGTATTTCCCAGTTGAATGTGGGATATATCTGTTCTTAAGCTCGGAGTGGGTAATCTGTTATGTATTCAGCACATTTTGAATGAAAGAGGTTGACAAGTAACAGGTAGGAGTAAACTCTCATTAGTACGTACTCACGCTGGTGCGCTGGGAAAGCGGCTAACTTGAGCCTGCGTTTTCTAAAAATCTGTTTTGAATAATAAATATAGCCCTGTGAGGAGCTTTATCATATCCATTAATGTAGTGCACCTCATAGGGGTTGTAGCCTAAGTGTCATGTATCAGCTGGTGGCCAAGAGATGGCGTCACCGGGCACACGCGCTGATCCCGCGCTTTTCAAGAGCGCGGACCTGGGGCACGGGACGGGTGCTCGGGCATTGCATTTCCAGGCGCCATTAAAAGCACATCTGGACGCTCCTCGGTGTCGTGGCTTGAGCTTCGCCCCGGGATACATTACACTAAGCAAGCCGTAATTTAGGAATCTTTGTAAATATACCTCAGAGAATGTTCCCTGGATGTAGCGATGTACCCACGCCACGTTCTGAGGAGGTTGAAACGATGTCCCTGCATAAATTTGCAACATTTCAAGAAAGTTACGGAAGTTCTTTGGATGTTCTGAGAACGTTCTTAGAACCTTGTTAGGATACTTGAATGTTGATTGAATGCCCTGGTAACGTTCTATGTCATTCTGAGGACGTTCTAAGAATGTCCCTCAGAAACCAGTCCCCGAATGTAGCGATAAGTGCCTGCACCACATTCTGACAACGTTGATGGAATGTTACGTAAATTTTCAACCTTCCAAGAATATTGCTTATGTTCTTTTGAATATTCTCGGAATGTTCTCAGAACGTTCTCGTGCTACGTGGGGGTCGCTCTTGCCATTCTAAAAGAAATTCAGCGTGTGGCGCTCCAAGATCATACGTACACAAACAAGTTCACTTAATGCAGTTGGGCGAAAACAATCGTTGTCCTTTTAGATTTAAGACCTCACTTTTTTTTAATATTCCTTACAATTTCCATGACATTCAAACGTTTCGGCTTGCTTTGAGCTTTGAGGTTGACGCTGATGGCTCGATCAATTATATCTTCACTTGTGTCGACAATCGTGGCGTTAAGTGCAAATGTCCCGGCACAGTTCAAAATAATGCTGGCTGGTGTACTGTAGGCATCCTTAATTGACGCAAAGAGCATCTTGCATAGCAACGTGCTTCCCACTATCGCTCGCAATAGACCGATGTCACCAAGCGAACTGCGCAGGCGCGCGCATTCCGGAAGTGGTGCCGCCGCCATGCTACGTGTAGTCATCGCTTTCCGGCCTCCCGGCTACACAGGGCTGCGCGTACATCGTAGATTATCGTTTGGAACGCCCCGGTATCAGCTTGGATTCTCCTGCATGTCTGTACTTCATAAAAGTGTGTTGGTTGTGATGTCTTAATTTGTCAGCAAGCGCAGAAAAGCAGTTCCAGTCGTCTTATCGCTTAAGAATCGCTTTGTCGTAAGCTTCGGCGTTGTCTGCTTCTTCGTCTTCGTGAACGCGTGAGCACACTGCCGTTCACGCAGTGGTCCCACTGCGGCCGCAGGAAAAAAAAAACGACGCCACCACTCGAGCTTTCCGGCTGCTCGGATGTCTCAATTAACTTGGAAACGAACATCTAGTCGAATGGCAAAGAGCAAGAAAATTCGAGGGACCATCGGCTTTGTGTAGCACCGTGGAACAGCGTCAAGTGTGTTGGTGAAAAACTGAGCTAGGTAGTGTTCAGTCTTGTGCATAACGTTTAATGAACAATGAAGTAAGAGAAGCTAAATAGACTTTCTCTGCGAGCGACAGTTTTCTAAAAGTTGTTTCATTATGGTTGACAGCCTATGCGACAGGGTACAGATGAACTGCGGGGAGAAGCCTGCACACAGAAAAGAACTGATCTACAGAAAAGCCATGCCTGATGCGCCGTAACAATTGTCATCTCTCAAAAAGAAGCAACCATGCAAGATACCTGAAAACTTGGGGTGGAGATGATTTTTCGTGTACAGTTTCTATTCAGTTTCGTTTTGTTTGCGCAAGCTCCGAACGCTAAGAGTCGCCCAACGTTGGAAGCTTTTTTCTGGATCAGTAGCGCCAGCCTAACAGACCACCACAAAATAGGTTAGGCTCGATTTTTATATTTCTGCCGGTAAGTGTTTCACTTCTAAATTGCATTATGTGGTGTTTGTTTTTTACGTTTTGTATGAAAAAAAAATGAAAACCGCTTCCGAAAAAAGTTGTTTTATTTCAAGTGATTCATATCAAGAATCGCTGCTTTTTTTTTTTTGAGTGATTGTCGTCATCTTTTGAAGCACAGTTGTGCTTAAAACATGTCGTCACATTAACAGTTATAACCACCAAAATTCATTGAGCAAAAAGTGTATTCAAAACGGCCTCACCAAACTTAGTGGAGATAAACCAACGGATAGACCACTACGAAGCGAATGCTCAGAGAGATTCCAACGTACGGAACATTTCGGCACGCTGTGTGCTTCGTGCCCTGTAATCTTACACTTTTTAGCTGTCGTACAATAGATGGATATAAATTATGAAGCAAATCGCGAAACAAATGGAAAAACGCTATTTTTCCTGCCGCTCTGTCCGGCTCCGTTTACCTTTCTTTGCCGTGCTGCTTTCTTTCGGGAAGACACAATATCCGAGGCCTTTCTGCCTGGTGCTGTTATTGTAGTACCGTGGCATACAACGGGTGAAGCCATCCATTGAAAACCATGAGTAAACACCCGGCTAAACGTCTCGTGCTAACCCGAAAATTTCCAAACGCCGGGCGGGCGTACAATGCGCATTGACGCGGCGGAAAACTGGGGAGAACTACAGGTACCAGCATGCACCGCGGCAGCGGTGGCGTCGCGCAACTCCTGGTGAGATCGGTCTATTGGAAGTAGACGCGAAATTTGGTTTTCAAACAAAGCATATGAATCAAGCCCGAAGCTCAAAGACCATCTTCAAAAGAACCCCATTTATAGACCGTTATATTACTAAGGGCCGGTTGCACCAACGTCGCTTACCTTAACCCAAAGCGGCTCTTTCCTAAGTCGGCTTAGCGCCCTAAACCGAGCTCGGGTAAGCACGGGTTTAAATTCCGGTTGCACCAACTTTAACCCGGCTTTACAGACGCGCCCCTAGCTAAACGCTGGATTTGCCTAGGGAATGTAGGGACAAACAGAGCGAACTAGGGAACGCTCAGAGGAACGAATATGATTGGCGGAGAGGAATCTCGTGATGTAAACAAAAAACCTGCTGTAGTAGCCGTCGTCGGCGTCTGCTTTTCGTTGTATTTCTTCGGTGAGTAACGAATTAAAGGTTTCCAAATTCAATCATTGTTTTCGCTTAACTTTCAAAAACAGGAGTCAACGCTTTAAATAAACACAAATGCTCTTTACATCTGTGATTGTGTGTTTATTATCGGTTGATAACAGAATATTTTGACAGTGACAGTAGTTTTCGTGCTCACATTTTGAGATAAAGGAGCCATCGGGGGCCTCAAATCTCACCGAACGCGAGAAGGACGCTCAACTCGCTACATCGCTGAAGACAAAACATCATCGAGAATAAGTAGGCAGGTAAGATGACTACTAAAATCAATTCATGCCTGAGACCGATGAAGTTCAAAACAGTGACGAACTCGCCACGGCAGCTGCGAAAATGTTCGGAAATCGTCGAATAGAAGTCGTCGAGTTGTCGTCGCCACGAATAGACGTTGTCGTCGCCACGAATGAAATATATAAAGCAAAATATTCCTAAAAAGCGCGATCACCAGAAACGTTACGGTTATGGAACGATACAGTTTTCTGAAGCCAAGATTCTACTCGCGAGACAAGGAAAATTCACTGAAGATTGTCTCGAAACTCAGAAAACAAAAGAAATTGACTTTTCGCTGTTTTATAATCTAAAAGCGCCGCAATCTGACGCAAACGGCAGAAGGGTCGACAATCAGCTGATCGCCGAGATCATGTACTGCCACTATTCAACGCGCTCATCGGATTGAAGGATATGCGTTGCAAGTAGAAATAAACAAGCTGGTAAATAACAATACGTTACAGTTACGCGAAAATCAGTAAGGTATACATACGAATAAGCTCGTTGACAGAATAACCAACGTGAAGACAGACGTGAGCCCCACAGCTCCGTACGTATCTCGGTTAGGGCTAACACGCACTGAGAGTGGAGATCCAGCTTGAAAACAGGGGTCGATAAACACTTCACGCGACAATATTTTGCCTCCTTGTCACAATCGAAGGCCATTCTGTCGAGACTCTCACGCTGTTGTAGCCTAAAACACTTTGTACAACCAATTTCGTCCACCGCGTCGACCGCCACGAACCAGCCGCCATGTTTTAAATCCAGGATTAAGAAACAACCAAAGCAAAGCGCCCAATGTTGAGCGCTTACGATAAGCGTAGTTTAGTGCTAGGTTTAGCGATAAGCGATTTTGGTGCAACCGAACGAAACCGAAACTTAGCTTAGGTTCCCGGCTAAGCTCCGCTTTGCGCAAAGCGGCGTTGGTGCAACCGGCCCTAAGGGATTTAAGTTTCTAAATGTCCTTACCATCATAGGTAAACCATCATAATTACTACTGCCTGAATTGGTTTCTGGCAGAGACGTTTTCCACTAGTTCGGTCTGCGACATACGTGTGGCATCACTTGTTGCTCTTAACTAAAATTTATAAAAAAAAATATCAATAAAAATAAGAAAGACACTAGCTTTCTCGATATTATTATGCAACTCCTCCGTTCCAAACCCCTTTCACTGAATATTTCTGAAATTCCGAACACTTTCAAACTTTGGTTCATCGCGGTGTAGCACGCTGAAGTCCTGACAGGAAAAACTTTTTTTTTTAATAACTCAATTTTTTTTTTACTGCGATAACTGTTAGTGTTTTTTCTCCGGCGAAATCCGGCGGGTCCGTACGCAAAAACTAATTATTGTCCGCTGAAAGAGCAATAGCTCCTACCGTACTGTCCCCATCGCCGTCGCCTCTCGCACGGCCACGTCATCTATGTGAATATGGGAAGTCGGGCTACTGGGCTGTTGCTCCCTTCTTTTCATGCCCTCCCACACCCCCCCCCCCCCCCCCCCCCTATGCCACCGCCGTTTCGGGGTTCTTTTAAGGTTCTCCGGCGCGACCACATGACGCTCACCGAGTTCCCTGTCGCCCCCCCCCCCCCCCCATAACCCCCTAGACAAAAGGCAAGCGTGCCGGATTGAGCAAAGTAGACTCAAGAACGCAGAAGCGCGAGAACATCAAAGGGAACGAGACCCCAAATATCACGCACAAGAGGCAGCGGAAAATTGCCTTTCACACGTATCCTAAAGCACATATCACACAACTATTCTTCTAAAAGAAAAGCCCTTAAAATGCCCCTGAAAATAAAAAAAAAAAAGTTTTTTTTTAACAGTCTGGTTGGGACACGTGTGTCAAAAAATATAATTTACGCGAAAAAACAAAGTTTCTAAAGGCAAATTGACTCATTTGAAGTTCAGCGCGCAAAGTCCACGTCGTCACTGAAAAGTAATTCGCTTAACAAAATGGTAAATCGCTCTTTCCACCTCAACGAGAAGGACGAAGTCGACCCCCCTCTCCTCCATGCGCCCGAAATACCGAGAAAGAAAACAAGTGGAAAGGAGGTGACTAGCGACTAAATTGCGTCTCGCGCGTCAATATTGCTCTAAAAGCTTCTTTTTTTTTTTCGCGTAAAATAATTGTTTTACACGCTTGTCCCAAACCAGACTGTTTAAAAAAGCACTTTTTTTCCTTTTCAGGGGCCCTTTAAAGCACACCGACTAAAATAAAATCCCTAAAAACGCATCTTTTGTAGAAGAAAAAAAAAAATAATCTCATTATCTGCGATCGGCTTGTCTGGAAGCTCGTAGAGGTTGCTTGAATACTGTACTGCCTTGTTAACCGTAATCTCAGCATGCACTGAAAACTGGTTCAGGCAAACCTCTCCCGCTTTTGTTAATCTCCCTTTCTATCGTCCCTCTTATCAATCGCTTAGCATTCGACTTGCTAGCGATAGAACTGGAAGGTTGACAGAGCTCTTCAGTGGTTCGGAGGACGTAGTGGCCCAATTTTTTAATAATATCGAGCGAGCGTCGACCGCCGGGACGGCCAGCGCTGTGCCACGGAAAAATGCGGCGTCACGGGAGAGATTAAGCGCGTGCGCACAAAGCCTTTTCTGGTGGGAGCGTCGTCAGCCCCTGCACCGTAGCAAAGGAGGGCAGGGCACTTGCAATATCGAAGTGCATCGCCGATACGCCCCTCCTCTTGAAATGCGTTCAAAATCCTATTCACGTTAGCCTGTGTAACCGCGACTGTTGTTTCTATATCCTTTGCGTCATGCCGCCCAGGGACATTCTCACAACACGTTCCCGTGTTTTTATGGGCCCTCGAGGAGGCATAAAAATCTGAGTATATAGTGTAATGCATCGTTGCATTCAGTTTGTTGCGTCACCGTATTTTTCATTTTTGTTGGTGTTCACAAAAGTAAACGCAATCATGAAATGAACAAAAAAAGTAAATTAAACACGAGATGACGCGCGGCTTATGCCACGCCTGAGCAGTATCACGCAAGCAAGCGCTCCTTGGATCTTTGCTTAAAGGCGGTCAGCTATGCCAGCAGATAATGAACAGCGGCTGTGTGCGGTCCACGGAATAGACCACTTTCGAAATTCGCGTGCCGACTTATAGGAGGTTAGGAACTTCTGCACAATGGCGGAGCAACTGACATCGTGTAACGTGCAAGTCATTCCATGAGATAGCGAGCGTCGGAGAGCCAATCCAACAGCGTCAAAAGTGCAAAGTCACTGCGCTCATCACCTTTTTCTGTGGGTGTGTTTTTCTTCTAATCCAACCAAACGCATAAAGTGTACCGTGACGTTGCGGTTTAGTCCACCATTGTGCAGGGATTTCATAGCTGCCAATAGAGGGCAGTATTACGACGCTCGCAACAGAAAGAGCTTTGTGCGCACGCGCTTAATCTCTCCCGTGACGCCGCATTTCTCCGCGGCACAGCGCTGGCCGTCCCAGCAGTCGACGCTCGTTTGATATTATTAACAAATTGGGCCACTGTACATGCCAGGGCCGCCATCTTCTGTTCTTTGGAGAACGCTGCATCCGTGTATCAGATCGCCTCGATGTCCGGCGTTTGCACCACCGACGTCGTCACGTTGTCCTGCGGGACAAAGGCTTGTTGGGCGAGAACACGACTTGTTCCCACAGAGGGAGCGGCGCTGGCATGTTAACTGTTGCTGCTGTTTGCGTCGTTCGCTGGTATTTATGGCTGTAAAATTTGCCTCACAACCTGAAAAATACCAATACTGTTTTTTCACTTCCAGAACAGAGACACTTTTTTTTACAAACACTTCTTTTCACAATTTCAAGAACGGAATTTCTTTTCCTACTAGGCTAGGCAACAGAAAGTCACTTAGTTTACAGAAAGACGAAAAGATTATGTTTTAAGAAGAATTACGGAAGCAGGAAAACAGTAAAACAGGCACCAAATAATTTCTGGCAAAAGACCTGCCCTTTTGTGTCTCTTCATCTTTTTGTTTTGCACTGTTGTTTGCGCTTTGTTCGCTTGGAAGATCGCAGCCGTTATTTGGAAACAACAACACACCCAGCGACAGCCTCGAACGCACTTGTCGGTCATGACCGGGTGGCAGAACCTTCCAGTGGTTCCGAGGGAGGACATTAGTGAACAGATTTGAATTGAAAGCACACAGAAATGAGTACAAGGGTCCCAGGGAAGTTTGTTGCGTGGACACGTGGGCATGGTGAACAGAGGGGGAAGAGAAATTGGTGCGATCTATGATGTCTTGGCCGAAAGAGATGCTCAGCGCATCGTCGCTGTCATCAAGTTAAAAAAAGACTGACGCTGTGGTCAGTGATCTGCCAGGTCAGCTGTTCTAATTGTCCTGTGTTGAGAATCTTAAGCGCAGTGAAAATGAAGTTACAGTCGTCATGCTTAAGTAAAGAGAATTAATCTAAATTTACGCGCTACAAAATATGGAGCGTCTACGGCCACAAAAAGCACCTAAGAGAACCAATCACTACAACCTACGAAGGAAGCTTGGCAAATAATGGTGTTGAAAACATATTTAGAAAAAAAATGTCTCATGTGGCTCTGAGCATGGCGATTCAAGTGATCATGTCGTTCTCAGTGCAACAGCGCATCAGTTCTAAACACACTTTTAGCTTCGTAATTCGTCTAGCTGTTTCGTGGATGGCAGCTATTTCCCCTTACATTTCAAATAAACGTGTTTCATTTGACACCGCCTCGTACAATTGTCGAGTGCAAGAAATGGTGCTACACGCATGAAGCACATTTCGTTAAGCACGCTTAACCAGATGATAATTCGCTCTTTCCACCTCAACGAGAAGGCGAAGCCGATCCACCTCTCCTCCATGCGCTCGAAATGCCGAGGGACAAAACAAGTGGAAAGGAGGTGATTACCGACTAAATCGCTTCTCGCGCCGTCAATATTGCTCTAAAAAAAATCATTCGTGCGTAAAATAATTTTTTTCACACGCGTGTTTCAACCAAACTGTTAAAAAAAAAGCATTTTTTTCAGGCGCTCCTTAAAGCAAACATCCTAAAGCACAGCGACTAAAATCAAATCCCTTCTTTCATAGAGGGAAATAAATGAAAGCCGTTTACAACTCTCTGTAACGCCGAATAAGAGCGCAGCTCTTAAGGAGGAGGAGGGAAGGTATACCCCTCGTCCCTCCTCCTCACCTCCTCATTCTGTCTGCTACTCCTCCCTCCGAGTGGCGTCGCCGTCGCCTCACGAGGGTCACGTGACTTCACGAAGCTCACGTGACCTCCGTGGCGTCACGTGACCCCTGTGAGGTGACGTGACCCCTGGGAGGTCACGTGACGATGACGATGACGATGACGTCATCACGATGACTTCATTGTCATCGTCATTGTGATCACAGCATCACTGACGTCACGCATCCCATAATGCACCCCGTGGTTACGCCGACGACGACGGCGACGGCGACACCGCTCAAGCCGGAAACGGGCGCCGAAGAGCTGCGCTCTAAAAATAAATACTCTCATTATCTGTGATCGGCTTGTCTGAGAGCTGGTAGCGGTTGCTTGAATACTGTACTGCCTTGTTAGCCGCAATCTCAGCATGCACGGAGAACTGGTCAAGTAACTCTTTCGTTAAACTCACTTTCTATCAGCCCTTTTATCGGTTGCTTAGCACTCGAGTTGCTAGCGATAGAACCGGCAGGTTGACAGAGCTCTTCAGTAGTTGCGAGGACGTATATCACGGAATCCATCAAATCGCCTACCTGAAGGAAATGTCGACGAGGTCCCAGGAACGTTCCATGCGCGGACGCTTGGCCGTGGTCACCGGAGGCGGGGGAGGCATCGGCAAGGCGATATGCGATGCCTTAGCCGAGAAAGATGTTCAACTGGTCGTCGCTGACATCGATTTGGCAGCGGCTGAAGCCGTGGCCAATGCTCTTCCAGGTTTGTGATTCTTATTGTCGTGCTGGGCTGAGCTTACTTCGGAAATGAAATGACTATTCTTGGCGTCAACTATTTGTGCTATTGCGATGGCTAAGATAGCTTCCACAGTGCTCCTACAATGCCCAAGCCACTTGCGCGAGCGTGTGCGAATTAGACGCAAGATGAAGCCACGTGCTCTCGAAGTAGTGCGGGGTTGCAGCACCTTGACAGCGTAGCACAAACTGGTGGACGCTGATATCGGTTTTATTTTTTTATACGTTCATGTTTAAATCAAAAGATTCGAATGATCGAGTAAAACTTTGTGGATAGTCCGACACTCTATAGAGTGTCGGACTATCGGCAAAGTTTCACTCGATAGAAGACATTGCTCTTGTTGTTTTAGTTTGATTTTAGACTGCCCCCTCAGCATTGAAGTATACAATATGAAAAAAGAAACATCCTTGAGGTGAAGTTTTGCTGCAATTTCCGGAGGTTGAAACCCTCAGTGGTTCCAGCAGCAATGCACGCGGGGGTGGGAGGGGGGGGGGGGGCGGCATGAAGTGAGCCACGTATACCTTTCCCAAGCCATCCTCCCGTGTTGCTCGCCTCTTTCTCATCCGCCGCGCCATCTCTTCTCTCACATACGATCCACACGTGACCAATGAATGGTACAAGCTTGCGTTTACGAACTGGGTGGCACCAGGTTCTACCATTGTTTTGTTCATGATCGCGGCATCTGACAGCTCCTGGTGCCTTTTATTTGGTCCTGTAACAACAATGACTTCAAGGAATTATGTTGTTTACACTCCGCTACCATCGTGCAAGTAGGTACGAGCATACTAACGATGTGTGTAGCTTCGATTATTTTGAGCACACCCGTATGAAAGGATTTGCGCAGCGCTCACAAAACTTCACATACGTTTGGGGGTGTTCTTTGTACGCGTCGCAACCAACATTGAACATGCAGTTGAGTTTGACCATGGTGTTTTTTTTTAACATGTATCGTGACCAACGTTGGACCAACTCAGTTTGAGTTAGCAGTGTCACAAATATACCTGACATGACTGTCAAAGTCATCAGATCGAAAACGAGCGAAACTTCACTTCAATGAAGTCCGGTGACTGTTGCAACAAAGGGCCGAAATCTATCGTTTGAGCAGCTGTGTGGTTTCGGAAATCAAAGAGAACCGTTTACAAAGTAACGTTACTGCGAAGTTCAGGACGTATTCCAGCAGGGGCATGCTTGTTAGCGGAACTCCACGCGGAAGGGTTCTCCAGTCGTTCAATCTGCAAAGTGCCATCTTGGTCCCGGCAACGTAACGTATTTTTGTTTACTCAAAGTGCTCAGTGGCTCGGCTCGCCCTCTTGTCGTGGCCCATCGTCTGCCCATTAGGGTGTCGCAAGTCTCGCCGGTCGCGCCTTCACGTTGCTCTCATTAAACCTACCGGATGGAGCGAGTGAAGTACTTCGGCGCGCACAGCTGGCACATCGGGCACCACACTCTAAGAAGGAGAAAAAGGGAGTGACGGCGCGGTTTCCTCCCTTCTACTGACACGCCCCCAAGCGGACCCGAGACGAAGGGAGGAACGAGATGTTTGTTTGTTTTTCCTTGTCCAGATTGTCGGGAGAAAGGTTCCGCCCTCCCGCCTCATCTTCTTTCGGTCTCGTTTTGCAAGTAGGTCACGCGCGTTGTTTAATAAACGTTGTTGAGTTGATTGAGCTTCAGCAGCATCGAAGGCCGCCTGTAATTCTGCCTCCCAATCCAAACGAGCAGAACCTCTCGGTTGCATTGACGTTTTTACCACTAATTTTGTCAAACTAGCAAACGAAGCCGTTAAAAGCAGCGAAGTTCCGCAGCAGTGCCAGCTGCGCTACGTTCACTGGGCTAAGATGGCCGCCTCCGGATTGCGGAACGACCTGTCGACGTTGACGACGTAATGGAAACTGCAGAAACTGCGTCCAAGAAAAGCAGGTTTTGCTGCCGGGGGACTGCGTGCCTTCTGTGCCGAGTTGATACCGAGTGCCAACCGGCAATGAACATGGTTCTGCATTTTTGCATCTCAGCAACATAGCGGCAACATTGTGATGGCAGTGTTGTGCTTTGTACACAAAGACTGGAATTATCGCCGATGTCTTAGTATGCTTAGAGCTCGTAGCTTGAGTTCTGGCCAGAAAAGGAGGATCTCAAAACGCGCTTTAGTGCCCCTTTAAGGGACGGAGAAGCTAAACCACTTGTGGGAAATGTTGGTTGACGAAGTGGTTTGTTTTAAATTTGTTGTCACCAGTTTGTATTAAGTTCGTGCTATGTTACACCAAACTGCATTTGTGTTTTCAGGTGCACGCGATGGCCAGAAGCACGTTGCAATGCACGTGGATGTATCCAGCTCATTATCAGTACAAACCCTCTTTAGGGCCATCAAAGAAGTCCACGAAGAACCTGTCAGCATTCTTGTGAACTGCGCTGCCACCAGCTCCCAGTTTACATCAATTGTTGATACGAGTGAAGATATATTTAATCGAGTCATTGGTGTCAACCTGAAGGTAAGCAAGAACACAAGTATGTTTCTCAAGGAAGTTTAGTGATTCAGCACCCGACTCATTAAGTATAAAATGGCAATGATAGATTTTCGATGATTGCCTATTGACGTTCTGGACACCGTTTCTTTTTTGCTGTTTCTAAGCGATATTAGAAGGGCTTTTATTTTTTCATATTTTCAACTTAAAGTCTGAGTGAGTTGCTTCTAAGATTTTTGGGACATCTGACTATCGGGATGTTATTTTTGAGCTTGTGAATTACAGTTCGTTACGCTTTTCTGATTGTGGCCCTATACCACCTGTTAGGAGAAGGCATTCTTAAAACAAAACAAAGATCATGGCAAATGTACTTTTCTCAGAAGGTTACTGAGCCTTCTTGTAATCGCTGTTGTGAACATTACAAATCTTAATTGCAACAAAAATACAATTTCCAAATGCGAGAAAAAGGCGCACTTTTTCAAAACGTTTTGAAACCTGATGCGCATAAATAACGTTTTAATTGAAGATCCAACAGTACTCCTAATAGGCTTCCCTCATTCTAGTCGTACATATTTTTTATTCTGAGTAATTATATTTCTACTGATACCTCGGATTTTCTTGCGAGAAGAAAAAAAAAAAACTAAGACAAATTATAGACAAAATATTCTGTATTTCTGAAAGAACAGTCTTTCCAGCGCAAGCTTTTATTCGAACGAATCAACTATGCTTTCAAGTCATGGATAAAGAAAAAAAGTCATATGTTTCGCACACAATGTGCAATGAAAGGAAAGATATAGCTGTAGCGCGGTCGCGCAATGCGGAAAGAATGGTGCCGTCAGGTAAACTGAGGACAGAGGTGCGACGTCGTTAATTCTCATAGCCGTCGTGGTTCGCGTCGTGGATGCCACTGATGCCTGTCACCAGTGATCCGTGAAGTAAGTGGATAAGCACGGTGGAAGTTTCTAAAACCGTCCAACATTACGCGTAGCAAATGAATACTGTATTTCCTATAACGCAAGTAATGTGTGAAAACAAGTCTTTCAACCAGACAACACGATGATTCTCCCTTCGTCGCGTAATTATTGGCGGGATGCCAGGGCTGTCCTCTTCGCTTTCATCGCGCGGCACGGCGGACGAGAAGTGCCGACTTCCCTCTCTTCGCACAAAAAGAGGGGAGAGAAGAAGGTATTTTTCCATTCTTCGCAAGAGCGGCGACGGCAACCGACGAGCAGCAAATGCCTGCAAAGTGCCGCCCATAAAGCTATCGCTTTAAAAACAAAAATGCAGCCTACTATTACTTGTACTAGGACTGCCTGAATACACTGTGAAACATTGAGTTTGTTGATACGTATTTTCAAAATCTGCGAGTGAACTTCGGTTCCTCGATCGTATGTTGTGCAACTGAACAAAAGGATGCAGGTAATTGAAGTGAGGTTTTCAGTAAACTTTTTCCGTAACACATACCACACTACAAGCCATTGATCACGTATATTCAAGTATTTGCGCGATTCGCTGAAATTCGTATTTGGTGGGGTACAACACAATGCGCCACCTCGTAAACAGCTAAAAAAACTATAGCATTGCTAGTGGAGGGACTCTCTGTTTCAATTTAGTTCTGCTATTGCTCACAAGGTGGCAGATGACGGCTTCCATCGCGCGAATTGTGTGCGTTTGCTGCTTATTTTGGATGACAGCAGCAGCGAGGACTCTAGATCTTCATGGATCATCTTATCTTAGCTACGATAGCAACACATCCTCTCGCGGGCTGTTCTGAACGGAATCACATGTTTCATGTCCACCGGAAGCATTATTAAATGTAAAATAAATATTAAATGACAAGCCCCACCTTGAACAATTTAGGCTATAGCTCAAAAATGTTTTTCGCGGTACACACGGCGTGCAGTACGTATAATTCCCCACTGATCGTAACCGCTTTTTTATACGGTACAGGCAGTGGCGTACCAACTTGTTTTTAAGCTAGTGGGGGGGGGGGGGGGGGGCAAATCAGACCCCCCCTTCCCCCCCCTACCCCCGGGCCGCCCTTAGTATCCCTCCCTTGGGTGCCGCCGGCCAGTGTTTGCACTGCCCAGTGGCGGCTCTTTCAGAGGGTGCAAAACACATGCCTTGCCCCCCCCACCCTGACAACTGGGAGGGGGGTGGGCAAGCGCCCCCTTTGCCCCCCCCCCCCCCCCCCCGGTTGGTACACCCATGGGTACAGGCGCCGGACATTAGCTTGCTGACGCAATACAAAAAAGCAGCGTGAGCTAGAGTGCATGCTCTAACGTACCAAAAGTCGCAGCTCTTGCTTTACGGCACAAACACCAGTTCAAACAGTGAAACATTCAAAAATTAGTAATATTTCAAAAGTTTTGTTTGCTGCTTTTCACGTAAAGTTTAAGTTACGAAATTTTCAACACATTATTCTAACTTTTTCTTCCTTCTGTAAACTGATAGATTTGCTGCGTACGATCTTTTTTATTTATTGATACTTTTAGCTCTATCGTAGGATGTTACATGAGTGGAAGATATAATAATAGAATAATTCGCAATGAAAGCACATTCATATATACACGTCACGCAAAAAGCAAACGAAAAATATAGCCATACATTCGAATTCGACTCATGTTAAACAAAACATGCCGACACATGGTGATCAAACACGGTAGTGTTTAATGACTTGCATAAAGTAAAACGCTTTAAATTTTTTTTAAAGAAGGCCTCAGACGATGTTAATGTCACAGTGTCATTCGGCACTCTGTTCCATTCGTCTGATGGCTCTAGGAATAAACTATATTTGAAGCTATCATTCCTTGCTGAATATTTTTTAATACATAAACTATTCGGATGCCTCGAGTTTTCTTGTATAAAAGCTATGAAAATATGCCTCAAGGTTTTGTCTCTAAGAATTTGGGGATAATTTTCTTTCTCTTTTTGCATAATCATTCATCATTGAGAAAATACATTTAGCCGTTAAAAACTCGTTCTGGACTCAAGGGTCCATGACCATACGTTCAGGAGTTGCCAAAAGTAGGGCTGGGCACTTTATCAATTAACCTATCGATTAATCGATTAACGCTTTAATCGCAAAAAATGTGTTTTAAATCGGTGAATTGTTAAATTCTGTCAAACCTAAAACATACAAATTTAGCGATTTCGCCACGCAGTCGCGTGTACGAGTACACCAGTATGAAGGCAAACTTTGACCTAAAGGAAACTGTGGGGGAGAGATTTGTAACTCGAAACAAATAGAGAAGATTACACATGTCCAGCCACTTCAACGCCTTGTGAGTTTCCGTTTAGCGCAGCAGTCTATGGTGAACTATCCAAAGAAGTTCGCATTGCCGGAGAATATCAACGAACCTTTTTGCCTCTGCTGATAAAGTAGCAATTTGTGAGAGTGAGTGTCTCTTAACTGTTCTTAATTACACATTAAAGTTGCTTTTAATTCAGAAATTGTACATTATGCTCCTTATCACATATTCATGAATGACAAAACATTTTAATTTTGATTTTTTTTTAAACCTACGTAGGGTAATAAACGAAACCGATTCATCGATTAATTAATCAATTAAAGGGTGGCAATTGATCGTGTTAAAATTTGTAGTTGGCCCCAGCTCTAGTCAAAATAAAGAATGTTGCGTCGACCAGTTCAAAAATGATTTTGTTTCCCCGTGGTAAGGCAATATTTTTATAACATGTCACTAATGGGGGAAAAACAATTCCTGTAATCGAGTTCTTTTTTTTTTTTTTGCACTACTACGCACAATAATAAAGTGCCATACCGTGATATGCAGGACACACTGGGACATCCTAAGATATATGGGATATACTGAGCAATAAATAAACTGGGTATCCTGAGATGTACGATCCAATCATACTCGACATACTGCAGCCTACTAGGGTATATTGGTCAACTAGTGTACTGGGCATATCGTGGTATTACCTGATATACGGGCAATCATTACAATCACAGAACAATCAGTTTGAATTGACACACAGTGGAATACTGTTTTCCTAATGGTCCGCGTGCAACCAGGGAACCTTCCTGATGACCCAAGCTGCTGTTCGAGACATGGTGACCGGAGGGGTGGAAGGAGTCGTGGTCAACGTCTCCAGCCTAGCCGCCAAGACTGGAACCAGGGGACAATGTAGCTATGTAGCCTCCAAAGCCGGCATTGTTGGCCTCACTAAAACAGTGGCCTTGGATCTTGCCAACAAGGGAATTCGGTGCAACGCTGTGCTTCCTGGACTCACTGAAACCCCGGCTACAAGGTTCTTGCCCGGGCAGGAGAAACAGAAATTCCTCGCCCAGATTCCACTTGGTCGCTCCGCCCAGCCGCGTGAGGTCGCTGAGGTGGTCGCCTTTCTCTGCTCACCCGAGAGCTCGTACGTGACTGGCGCTGCTGTTGAAGTGTCTGGCGGCTGCTCTTTGTAATTTGGGCTTCGGGAGCTGCACCAATTGATTGAATAAAACTTTACGAAGGCACAACTAATATTACAGTAAATTCGGTTCGGCATTATTTATTTCTATTGTCCAAATTTCGAAGTGATCTTTTGCAGGGATTTCTTGCAACGTTTCAGAGCATCAGCCAATGTTTCACTGTTAGTCATATGCTAAAAACCTTTGCAAACCGGTGGCCGTCGCACTGGCCGTGTTTACATGAATGCGGCTTAGTCGCATCAAATTCAATTGTCGCATTCAATAGGGTCATGTAAACGGCATAATGCGCTAAGGCAGCACGTCGCATTCAAGTCGCTAGACACTGCAGAGGTAGATAGAGACGGCGAATGCGCATTCATTCAGCCCATGTAAAAAGAAGTCGCATCGCATTTTGGAACGGGGAGGATATGGGAAGGCGCTCGCTCCGGGAGCGAGTGAACAGCTGAGAACACGGCCGCGACCCACCTCGTCGGTGGCGCGGAGAGCGGTCCCGTGTGGTCGCCTGCAGTTTTCTCCCGAGAAGAATCGCGAGCTTTTATTGTTATCATAAGTGAGCGGAATATAGCTAAACTGCTCAATAAAGACGCCCCCCTCCCCCCCCCCCCCCCCCCGTCTACGCCTTGCGAAGTACGCCTTAGTACGACTTGTGCGTCCGCGGCAGTCCCTAAAGGCTTCGGCGCAAGCACAAGCGACGCCGAGAGTTCCGAGCACTACATGGCAGCTCCTACCTCGGTGCCGTTCCTGGCTGCGCCGGAGCCTTTCGGCCGCGGGGTTCGGTTGGTCCGGTGGCGGTCGGCGAGGTTTGGCGAGGCGAGCGGGCTGGCGTCCTCAGAGCGTTCGGAAACGATCTCGCTCGCCAGGGCTTGCGCACACACGACGCCTCCACAGTGGACCGGCGGCCCGGCCCGGAGCACAAAACGCTTGCGTTTTGATGTTTCTTCCGTCTCGTAACTTATTGTACATCCCCGAAGACAGCAGGCACGATCTTTACGCTCGCCAAAAGTGTCGAAAGGCCTTCACGTGCGATGCACCGGAAAAGACAGTCACGTGGTGCGGCTGACAGGCGGCTGATGCCGGAAACGCAGCCTCAATTTTGAGCTTCGACACGGCGGGACGCCACCTTTCGCGTAGCACTTGTTGCGCATTCAAGTAAACGTTGCCGCGTCGGCTTCATTCGAAGCACGACAGGGGTTGATTCGCTAAAGTCGCATTCATGTAAATGTGGCTTCTGAGACTTCCGGAAGGCTCCCTTAAATTTCTGCTTAGTAGCTTCATTTCATTTGATTGTTTGTTTTTGCTTTGCTTATACAAACACGTCTAAGTAATACGTATCACTCCGTTTTCCTCAAGCCTCCTTCGTTATGTGAGTCGTCCAAAATAGCGGATCAAGGTCAAGATCGCAAAGAATAACGCATTAACATGCGTGGCTACAAAAGGAATTCTTTATTTGCAATAGCCTCAATTTTAATTTACATATTTCTTGGTTCAACTGAGCAGAATATTCTGTCCTCTTACGTTTTACACTTCTGCTTGAGGTTTGACAACGTTTTACGTCCTTATAACTAATAAATTGTAATTGAAGTGCTCTGCCTTCAGATTTATGGCCAAGGGCTACGCATAACCTTTGAATGTTCCTGAAGTTTGTCATCCGTGGCAGTGACGCAGATGGGAAGAGAAAGGCACGAGACCGCTGAGGCCGTGAGACCCCGAAAATTCGAATCATTGTTAGCTCTGTTTTTACCTCCTTACATTAGGGAAGCTCAGGGTGTACTCTGTCACTCAAACATTTTACTAACTTTTTTTTTTTTTTTGCGTTTTCGAACCATTTTTAGAAAATTTGCGTCCAAAATAGCAAGACTACATTGCGTTTATTTGCAGCTTGTTTTAATATAAGTCAAAGTGCAGTCAAATGATAGAAAACATACAATCAGAGACACGTAAACTGAGTTCGTATGTTTAAGTCATACATACAATAACCCCAAAAATATAAAGAACTGCCGTAAAATTTCACTGATGCAATTTTATAGGTTTGCTCTCGGCACCATTTTTATTTCGACCGGTACCATTTTGACTGGGTCTACTTGACTGATACCATTTTGACCGGGGACCATTTTTACCACGACTATTTTGACCTTGACCATCCTATCCAGATCTTCGTTTTTGTTTTGAGGAAAACAAAAATTATGGATAGAGATCGGTCACCGACACGTTCCTTGATGGAGCAGGGTGTTCATATTACTCGATTCTTTAAAAAAAAGAGATGACGGTAATCTCATTCAATATCGCTGAACACATCATGAATAGCACCACGTTATATTGGAGCTGTATTAAAATGGTGTAGAAACAATTATGTATTTTACTTCATAAATTGTTTGGCCCTCCCTGAAGTGCATCAAGTCCCAGTGCTTCACACCGACTCTGGCGTTAACAGCGTTCACCTTGTTTTATTTTATGCCACTTGAATTTTGTTTTCGTGTATTACATCCTAAGGACGTTTATGAGGATGACTGAACATGACCTTCAAGTTTCTTTTCACTGGACTCCATCGCCAAGTACGTTGCTGCTGATTGCAAGCCACAACGCATGCCTAATCTGCGTTTAACAATGTCTACCAATTAAGGTTGTCGTGTATGACACCCGAGTAGTAAGGGTTTGCTCTGAGCATGCGTGAAGAGCAATAGGCTTAAGTATGGCGTCCAGTGAAATATCACCTACAAGCTAGAAGAATTATATTTGGCAATATTAGGGCTACTACATTTATCTAAACCAGACTTGTGCCTATCTCAAATACTCTACTCAAGATACTGTATCTTAAATACTTTTTGGAGTATCTTGGTATCTTGCAAATACCTTTGATGGAGAGTATTTAATACTCTATTTTAATTACAACTCCGAGTATCTTGTACTCATTATCTTAAATACATTTTGACATTCCGCCATTTTCCGAGTTTTTCGGTAGGAAGTGGCGTGGGCGTGGCACGAGCAAACGTGAACATTCTTTCGAGCAACCGAATCCTGTTACTATCTACGATTAGCAACGGTGACTTTAACTGAGCTCGTGAAAATATCGCTTTTTTGCCGACGGTGACTCATATTTCAGCCCAAAGTTCGTACAATGAAGGTTCTCCCCTCGCCTTCCCAAAGGCGCCTTTTGTTTCTATAAAGTTTCCCCCCAAACAATCCTCAAACAAAAGGTGTGGTTTTACGGAAGTAAAGATGCACCCTGACTCTGAGGCGCAAGCAGACCGGGAAACGACCAACGAGAACATTGCAGACTTGAGTGTCAAGAAATAACAAATAGAAGAAATTGAGAAGTGGACACACAAAAAAGTAGACATTTTTGTTTTGCTTTTTGTATATTTGACCCCGCTAAGGCAAAACGTCGAGGTTCTTTTTCTTTTCTTTGTGTTGTCAGTCCGGCACTTATTGCTCTCGCGAACACTGTCTCTAGCGAACATTGATAAGCAGAGAACAGTACAGGAAACGAACTAGGAGCTGGATGACTCTCAAAATGCCAACAAAGTGTCCCCCGACGTTGAGTGATTTTCTGAACGCACCTACTTGAAGAAGGTGCGACCACTGCCGTGGCTATTATGTGGGTTCTCTTTGTTATTCATTCACTCATATCCGTGTCCCAAGTTCGTTTATAGTGAACTCCCCGTATAGGGAATATGTAGTTAAACGATGCGTCTAAGGTGCGCCGCAGAATGTGATATTCAGCGATGTCACTATTGGCGAAGCGCTCTGACCCGTTTGTCACCCCCACACCTCGGTGTTTACCCAACACAAGGCCTGCGCACATGCCCACAGGCCTTGTGGGCATGTTCGTGTCATATTTTTTAATAGAGCGGAAGGTACAGTAATGAAAAAATACAAAAATTAGTGAAGTAACGTTAAGTGCCGGATCTCCCCCGAAAGCAGTTGCCAGGGGATGCGAACTTGGCCCACTTGCGCTTTTGTGCTGAGCTGGGCACTGTGCATGCTGCATTGTTCATGCAGGCCGGAGTGGTAACAAAAGAGCCCCTCTTTCCCCTCACCGGAGAACACGAACTCCAGCCGAACGCTGACGCCGCGTTCGGTTAAGTCAGCCGAGCGCTGAGCCATTGTATTTGTTGTCCCCTCCATCTAGTTCTAAAGTTAACCGCTTGGGGCGCCACGGTCTGATCTCCTCCAAATAGCTAAAGCGACCTCTTTCTTGTTGTCCCAAAATGTTTTGTAACATCTATCAGTGATATTGCCACGCGCGTTGTCCAGCGCGCGCATGCCGAATGGTTCCGCGCTTGGCTCTCGCGTGGACGCTCTCGCGCGGAGGCTCCGGGTTCGATACCGAAAGCGACTTCTCTTTTATTTATTCCTTCAACTTGACATTCTGGTAAGTTCGAGAATTTTGTCGTCTGATCGAGTTACGAATGTTCTACGCGCCGAACTTTCTACGCCGAATGTTCCAGAACCCACGCGGGTACAAAAGGTGCTCCGAGTGGCGGTCCGGAGTCAGTCTCGCCATAGAGAAATATAGTACTACGTAAAGAGTGGCCACTCGAGCCGTTTCGCGGCCCAGGAGTTAGGGACTCTACTGCCGTTGTAGCGCAACAGTGCCACTTATTTTAACATTTGTCGATATATAATATTAATAAAAAACTTCATTGTATAGAGTAAACTTTTAAAATTATACGAACTTTGAAAGCTTTCAAAACGACTTCAATGGCTGTGGCTATGGCTGCCGCACGACGGTTGGCTTCGGAGTCGTGGACTCGACGGAGGGCGGATACTCGGCTGCTTGGTCTGTGTCTCTTGCCTCGTTGTGGGGGTTGAGTTGGTTCCGCGGCTTGTTGTCTCGTGCGGGTTTCTAGTCATTCTTCCGTTGCGGTCAAGGTATATGGTATATGTAAGAGTATTGTGCTGTAGTTTCTTTTTGACGGACATTTCATTCGGTCACTGATTTAGAAGCGACTGGGCCAGTCATATGTGCAAGCGCCTTTCAGCACATGGTCATGTTGGAAGCGCTTTCATGGAACTTGGACGGTAACTTTTTTAAATGCCCTCCATCGTATTGCATTTGTCGCTGTAAGTCTCGCTGTAATACAGTACTTTTTTCCAGTGTACACTGCTGACGCGCGTTATTCATACATTTTGCATGTGTATTGTGTTTTTGTAATGTATGAATAACATACTAACTTCGTGTCTTCAGAGTTGATGTTTTTTTTGCTTGTCATAGTTACAAAATAAATACTTTTGTGTGTCAATACCTGGTGTCGTCCCATGTCGTCCCTTCAAGAGAGATAGCACAAATGTGAAAATATCCTTTTCGGCGGCGTGCGGTCAGTTTGAATTATATGTAGCGCCAGATGACTTTTCTTCTGCAGTACAATTAAGGTATGCTTATAAAACAATTCTATTTTAAACAAAAACCATGCTAGTAACAATAACACTGACTCGCTAAACTAGAGGGCGCATGCTACTGCCCGATACAAAATACCGCCAGAATTCGCCTTGAATCCATTCATTCATCTGGCCAGCGGTTACTGCGTATATCAATCCTTGAACACTCAACTAGGGACTATACTGGCCGCTGGGTGCGCTCGCTGACGCTGAATTGGGCCGCTGGGCCTATGGAAGTGTCCGCTCTTTACGTAGTACTATATTTCTCTATGGTCTCGCCCCAGCGGTCGATCTTGCTGTTTCGTCGACATCGACGCCTGCGACGCTAGCCTTTCTGTATTTTGTTTCGGGAACAAGTTCGCCCCCTTAAACGTTTAGTTTCACTGATGCAATTTTTATAGGTTTGCTCTCGGCACCATTTTTATTTCGACCGGTACCATTTTGACTGGGTCTACTTTGACTGATACCATTTTGACCGCGGGGACCATTTTTACCACGACTATTTTGACCTTGACCATCCTATCCAGATCTTCGTTTTTGTTTTGAGGAAAACAAAAATTATGGATAGAGATCGGTCACCGACACGTTCCGTGATGGAGCAGGGTGTTCATATTACTCGATTCTTTAAAAAAAAGAGATGACGGTAATCTCATTCAATATCGCTGAACACATCATGAATAGCACCACGTTATATTGGAGCTGTATTAAAATGGTGTAGAAACAATTATGTATTTTACTTCATAAATTGTTTGGCCCTCCCTGAAGTGCATCAAGTCCCAGTGCTTCACACCGACTCTGGCGTTAACAGCGTTCACCTTGTTTTATTTTATGCCACTTGAAATTTGTTTTCGTGTATTACATCCTAAGGACGTTTATGAGGATGACTGAACATGACCTTCAAGTTTCTTTTCACTGGACTCCATCGCCAAGTACGTTGCTGCTGATTGCAAGCCACAACGCATGCCTAATCTGCGTTTAACAATGTCTACCAATTAAGGTTGTCGTGTATGACACCCGTGTAGTAAGGGTTTGCTCTGAGCATGCGTGAAGAGCAATAGGCTTAAGTATGGCGTCCAGTGAAATATCACCTACAAGCTAGAAGAATTATATTTGGCAATATTAGGGCTACTACATTTATCTAAACCTGCCGGCAGCTGTGCAAACGTTTTGTGGTGCAGAAATATGAAGGGCAATGCACACTAGGAATGTGTTAAAAAAATGCACTCCTAAATCGAGTTGGGTGGTGTACACCGAGTGTGGAAGGATGCTGGTGTTATTTAGATGAATCGAACAAGCTCAATATTTTCGCTTGGTTCGTTCGGAAGCTGGCAGCAGTTGTTTTGGGTACAGACCCCCCTCAGTGGCAACCCCAAACACTCTTGTCGGTTGTTTAACGCTCGAGTAGCTTCAACTAGAACTGTGACCGTGTGGCAGAACATTCCAGTCGTTCCGAGGGAGGACATCAGTGCACGATATTAAATATCAAGCATCCCCAAAAAATGGCAACGAGGTCCTAAGGAAGTTCATTGCGCGAACGCTTGGCTGTGGTGACCGGAGGTGGAGGAAATATCGGCAAGACAATCTGCGATGTCTTAGCAGAAAAAGGCGCCCATGTGATCGTCGCTGACATCGATTTGGCAAAGGCTGAGGCCGTGCTCACTACCAGGGTTGTAAAGTACCTAGGTACAAGTAACTGGAAATCAGTATATAGGTACTTTTGTTGTACCTGAGGTACAAACCTAGGTACTCTCATTTCTCGATATCTGTATCTGCATCTTAGGTACATTTTCTAGTAACTTGTAACTGAGTGAAGTTACTTTTTACAGGTACTTTTCTATTCGCTTCGTCAAAATGGTAGAAACAATAAATCTGAAAGTTTTAACACACTACCATGTGCCTTGATTAACGGTGAGTTGGGTATGTTAACTTGATCGAACGACGTTTTAGCGAACGAAGCCCCGCCCATAATGTTTCATCGAACGACACTTTAGCGAATGGCTGTGTTCGTTTGAGCGAACGGTGGATTAGCGATGCCGTTTTAGCGACACCAATTTATCGAATCGCTTTGGAACTCCGTTTGGGGAAAGTAGCGACCTGCTTCCTTCATCTCAAACCGAAACCGAAAAAAGATAACGTGTCCTAGAATGCTCATGTCAATGTGGTTTTCCTTGTTTCTCACATTGACACCAATAAAGCATATTTATCGAACTCGTTTTTGTGTGCATCCTTAGTATAAAAAGCTTTACTTCCAATATATTCTGACGAATTTGGGGAAAATAAATAAAGAAAGTATCTTTAGAGTAACTGTACCTGTGCCTAGGTGCATTTTTAAGCTAGTACCTAGGTACGTACAGTCGGGGACAAAAGTCTCCAGGACGCGCGAGCTGCGACTGAAACGGATTGCTCTGCCATCTGCCGGCGGGCCGCCTGGTGTCGAGATCGCACAATAGCGCATACGCGTCCTACTGTGCCTACAAACATGCATGTTTTCCTGCTCTTTTGCGGCGCAGCGCCTAACTCGGAATCGGGCGCGTGGCACCGCCTCGGAGATAGCGCTTACTGACATGGCACCTATAAAGCAAGGGGTCACGGCAGCTCAACTGAGCGATAAGCTCAACTGGTTATAAAGCAAGGTGCGCTGACACGGCGAAATGCTGCGCAATGCTGCAGGCGGTATCTTCAGTTTCGGAATGTGTATAGCGGACGCCCGTCAGTCACAAGCGCTTATCTCCGAGGCGGTACCACGCGGCCAATTCCGAGTTAGGCGTCGCGCCGCAGAAGAGCGGGAAAAGACACATGTTTGCAGGCACAGTAGGACGCGCATGCGCTTTTGTGTGATCTCGAAACCAGGCGTCCCGCCGGCAGATGGCAGAGCAATGCGTTTCAGTCGCAGCTCGCGTGTCCTGGAGACTTTTGTCCCCGACTGTACCTAAGTACCTTTTCGTATGAGTAACTGTATCTTAGGTACCTTTTTGAAGTAACTTTTACAACCCTGCTCACTACCCTTCCAGGTTTGGGTTTCTAATTGTCTTTCTGGGTTGAGATCGGGTAGCTTGGATAACGTTCTCATGAAGTTTGATACTTCATGCTTATGGAAAGACAATAAATATAAACTTACACGTAAAAAAATTACGGAAGGATATCGGCCAAAGACGAGACTAGAAATTTGTCTAGACCTAAAAAAGGGGAATGTGACGTGGCGCATCAGCATTGCTATTGAAGGGACTCAGTGTCACAACACAGACTGCTTGATAGGTTTCAACATACTTTCAGCTTCGTCATTCATCAAGCTTCTTCTGTAGATTGCAGTGATTGGCTCTTCCACGTTCAAACAAACGTTTTTTTGTTTGCTTTTTTTACGATGCATTGTACAATAGTCGAGAGGAACAAATGGTGGTATGCGGAGCGCAAGTTCGCCTCCTTCTTTTGCAGGTTTTATGGGGACGTCAGAACGCCGATCTTTCATTCGCTCTGATTGAAGGATAGTGGGTAAATTTTAAGGCAGCTTGTTTTGAGGTCCTACCACTACCTTTCAATCAGAGCCAATCAAAGCTCTGCTATCTGACGTCACCACATTCCCTGCAAAAGAAGCAGACGAACTTGCGTTCCGCTTACACACCGAGCTACCTGAAAAGAAATATGAAAATAGCTAGTCGGGAGCCAAGGCAGAGGGCAGCAGGTAGTTTTCTTAGATACTGATATTCTTAAATGTCGTAAGAAAATTTATTATTTCAAGGAGTGTGGGGTCACATAGAGTTTTGCTTTGAAGTGGTTCGTGTGGGCTTCTGTAGCTTCATGTTTCGTTTGATTCCGCAACTTACGCATGTAATTTCAGCTGCCGGCGACGGTCAGAGACACGTTGCGATGCAAGTTGATATCGCCAACTCAACGTCAGTGCAAAACCTTTTTGCGTCAATAAAGAAAGCACACGGTGCCCCTGTCAGCATTCTTGTCAACTGCGCCGCCATCATTGGCATGGGCACCTCCATTCTCGATAAAAGCGAGGAGAGTTTTAATCGAGTCGTCGATGTTAACCTCAAGGTAAGCTAAAACGCTTGACTGTTCTGGAAACTGCACTGAAGATAAAAAAAAAAAACGCGTTCCTTAGCAGACAAACGCAAGAAAAGTTTGTTATTAGCTGTATCATAATAGCATACTCACGTACGACGATCTTAATGCCCCAGAGACTAACTTCTTTTAGAGTAGCACTCGCAAATATTTCTCGCGCGTCTTGAATTTCGAGATCGAGTGCGTTATGTATATATACTTGGGGATTCTTCGGCATCTGTATGTTGGGAGACTATTTCTTTTAAAGGACAGCGCGTGGCCCTTTTTTAAACGTTGTGGTACATAACTTAGTTAAAAAAAAATATATTATTTCCAGAGAAAGAAGAAAAAAAAAACATATTGTTCGTCCCTGTCTTTTGAGGCATGTCCTTTCTTCAGAAGATGATGCGCCTTATTTTAACCACTGATGTCATGAAATTACACTCTATACGCTTCATCCTGACTACTTATATAAATATATTCAAAAATACGACAGAAACGTACTTATTTGCAACATATTTTGCAACATAGTGCGCGTTTTTTTTTTCTACTTCTGGGTGGAGCCGAACTAATAGCTAACGTGCTTGCAAATTTGTGAGCAAGGTTTATTTTCGAATCTGAGTTCTTAAATTTTTTATTGGAAGCTCCCTTTGGCAAACAGTCACCACTATGAAAGCAAAAATATACATTTTACTTTCAATCAAATTTCCTCCATTGAGCAGTTCGTTCAATGGCTCATGTCCATTGTTCTGCCGGGTTCCTAAATATATATTTTAGTCTGCCACGAGCTATGTAAACGTAAGATACAACGCAAAAAAGTATGAGGTTGTTGGTCTAGATTCTTAACAGCTGCACTCGAACTCAGCTCTTTGTCCTTACGGTATATAATTAAACCAAAAGAGGCAGAGAACATTTAAGATAGATCAAACATCAATGTTACTGAGGATAGTGCTCTTTTAAAGCATGGAATGCTTTTACTAAAGCTTCCCATTCAAGAAACGTCTGCGGCCGTCTGTTCATTCGTTCATTCGTGCATGTCCTTGTAAATTTAGCGTTGAAATTGACGTCCTATGACACCAGGGCATGAAATGCAAGCGGGACATTATACCGTGACGTGATGTCATGACATCGCGTCACGTGGCCATTTACGGTTACGTCAGGTCACGTAGTCATGTCGCCGGGTCAATTACCTCGCTAAGTTACGAAAACGAAAGAGGGACACAGTAGACAATACGGACGACACAGCACGTGTCGTCTGTCGTGACTTCTATGTACACCTCGCTAAGTTAAGGGGCAAAATTCACGTCAAATGACGTGAATTTTGCAGAGCCACGGCGTCAAGTCGGTTTGTCACATAAAATTTTCCGCTAACGTCCCGTCACGTGACGTCACAGTGTCAAGTTGTGCTGTCACGTTATACTATGATTTCACGTGGCCCCGTTTCTCCCGCTGGATTCAGTGGAGGACATATTTCGCAACACGTTTTTTACTACCGAAGCAACAGTGTAATTTCGTCTAGACAAATTTTGAGCGAACGCTTGTTGCTTACTTGCTGGTTTACATACCTTATTAAATTTTGACGTAAAAGTCGATGGTAATTTTCTATCTTTTTAATTTTTGTGACCTATTTAGTTACTCATGCTATACGTTATAAAGAGACATCAAATATATAGTTCTTTAAATTATTTGCAAATGAACCAGGGTACCTTCCTGATGACCCAAGCTGCTGTCCGAGACATGCTGGCCGAGGGGGTGACTCAAGGGGTAGTGGTCCACATTTCCAGCCTGGTCGCCAAGACGGGCTTCAAAGGACGCTACGGTTACGTAGCCTCCAAGGCCGGTATTGCTGGTCTTACGAAAACGGTGGCCTTGGATCTTGCCCACAAAGGAATTCGGTGCAATGCAGTGCTTCCTGGAATAATCCACACTCCCGTTCCGAGGATTTCAGATTTCTTTATGGAAGAGCGGCGACAGGAAATTTCGTCCCGGCTTCCACTTGGTCGCTTCGCTCATCCTCGTAAGGTCACTAACGTGGTCGCTTTTCTCTGCTCGCCAGAGAGCTCGTATATGACAGGAACCGCCATTGAAGTGGCTGGCGGCATCCTTTTGTGATTGAAGCTTCGGAAGCTGCACCGTTTAATTGAATAAAAATGTTACGAAGACATAACTAATTTTATTGTCCTTTGGAGACGCTCTACTCGTCCAGAATCATTTAACACTATCGTGAAAAGAACGTCCCGTGCGCATCAAAATGGCGGTGGACGTTGAGCTTGAAAACTTTGCGAAGAAAAGTTTTTAAAATCGTTGGCTGCTGCGGTGAGACTTTTAAAAGGTGCTTTTTAAATTCGACTTATCAGCTTCAATTCCCTGGGGCGATAGGTGAACTGTCTCTTGCGTGGTATCGATCAACTGATATCTTGCACTGAAGAGACACGAATGAACAGGCTTTTAAGTTGTGATTATTAGGCGATACTTTGAACATATCGTCGGGCGCCTTCTTATAATGTTTTGTGTAAAATATATGGGCAGGTGGATACCATGAATGTTTTGTTTCGATTTTTATATTTACTCGAGCACTTTTGTGGCACATTGAGCACTGGAATCCAAACACATGATGGAATGCAGTGCTATTGCATATTCCGTGAGCATGACTTCAGCGTCACGTGTAATGAAACTGAGTAGTTTAGAATGGCGGACATAACGAGCTACAAGGACGGTGTTTGTTCATATAGGAGTCGATCTATTTTCACGCACCCATCTCCACCTGTGCAAAATGTTTTTTACGATTCAACAATAACGTAGGGCCGTGCAGTCTCCGCGTTTACTTTCTAATAGGCTACGCTCGTTGTTCGAGTGAAGCGTTGTACCGGAGTACACAGGTGTGGATGCCGTGTAGGTGTATCAGACTTTCGAAAGTTGGCAGCGACTGTTACTAAGGTAACCCTCGCGCCGTGCCTGTATCATCGTGTTTCTCTTTGCCGCTTAAAGGGGTAGAGAAACAAACTTCCAGCGCTCATTTTTTAGCTTTAATGGGTTGCATGTTGCAGCATAACCTCAAAAATACCAGTCTTTCGTTGAAAGTCACAAGTAAACTAATTTTAAAGCTAATTAAACGATCATTCAATGTCACCTGGTGGATGTATGGGGAGCCTATTTGGGAGGTAATCTAGCAACGTTGGGGAAATTGCTACGTAGTCATGACGTAGCAAGCTCCATCGGAGCAGCGCCACTTTTTGACATTTCAACACTTCCCTTCTTAGCTTTCCTCCCGCGCATTGTACCAAACAGTCCAAGAAGACGGAAAGGAAGGACACCCCTCTTTCTCGGACCCTCGTTTGTGCACCCGGATACAGCCATCCTCCCCCTAGAACAGTGGTCTCAAACTCATTTGAGTGTGGGGGCCAAATATCAAACACCTGAAATGAAGAGGGCCAACGTAAGACGCGGAGGGGGGGGGGGGGGGGGGGGGGGGGGGGGTAGACTTCGTGCTTTATGCTTTTTGTAAACTAAAAGTCTTGCCAGTGACATCTTTAGATTTGATTTGCTTATAAGGCTATTTTGGTCCTTGACCTGATGTGATAAGCATGATAATGACACCGCTCCGCCAGCGTGCTGGCATTTTTAATAGAAGAAGTATACTGTCGTTCCCGTTGCTCAATTCACCCAGGAATTCACCAAGCTCCATATGTCTCTTAAAACACTCAGTTAATATGACAGTTGTTCTCCTGCCGATTTTTACTACAACAGTCGGACAAATACTTGAAGGCGAGAATCCCAAGCTCGTAGCTTTATTTTTGCCAGTTGCTCCTGCTGATCAAGAGTTCGCGCAGCCGAAATGCATCCTTCAGCGAATAGCTTGCGCTTGCAGCCTATTAGCGGAATTATTGTACATTACAAAAAGCTGGGAAGCAAAATATAAAGCGAGACAAAGGGAAATGAACACAAATAGGTATATATTATGTGAATACGTTAAAAGAGCATTGCTGCTTTTCGAGCGAAAATAAATCGGCAAGATGAAATCACGATGGCGCATGCCATTTGTAGCGCTCGAGACATTGGGACCGGGACTCGTAGCCGGTTGCTTGCGGGCCGCGTCCCAGCGAGTCGCGGGCCGCATGCGGCCCGCGGGCCGCGTGTTTGAGACCCCTGCCCTAGAAGATCAGCCCGTCGCTCAAAACTCGGACAAAAGTTGCTTTTCCCACCCCGTTCACTCCGAAGCTGACAGTGTTGTGAAGGCTACGTGCTCCTTGGGCCAGCCACACGCTCATCACCCGTCGGGTACTTCGAACGGCTCGATTGTAACGCGTTGACGCTATTAGGGAGTTTTCGTAGAACGTTTTCGGCGTCCCGCAACGCCCTTCGCAACCCGCTACGATACCCGGAACTCTACAGTCAAAGCTATCGGCGCGCAGGCGCAGTAGCAACTTCTTTGTTGAGCGGTGCTTAGCGGAAGGGGGAAACGCGGTCTACAAAAACTCCCTGTTGACACCACCACAACGCTGACAACGCCACCAAGAGAAAAGCTCATAACCACGCCAGCACTGCTACGTCATGAATGCGGGGAATATTTTCTTTCTGTTTTTGTTTGCACCGGATATCTCATGACTCATCGCGCTCTCCGTTCGCTTCTCTTCGAGCGCTTGCTCGAGTGCATCGTTTGGAAGGAAAAATATAGCCAGTCGTTCAAAATACAAACGTGCGATTATCATTTACGGTTATTATCCGTCATGCTTGACTCATTTTCGGATGAAATTTGAATATTTCAATTTTTGTTTCCGTACCCCTTTAATTCTAGAGTTGCTTGCAATAGAAGAAACGCGACCGCGTGGAAGGCGCTCCCAGCGGATCCAAGCGAAATTATCACGACACAGATAAAAAATTGTAGCCCCTAAAAATGATGACTATGTCCTAAACATTTTAGTTGCGCGCACACTTGGCAAGGCAATCTGCGATGCCTTAACTCCGAAAGATGCCCAACTCGTCGTCGCTGGCATATATCTGACGGCAACTGAGTCCGTCACCTATAAAAATAGTTGACGCCGTGTGAAGTACGTCTAATCGCCAAATGGCGATTAATGTCTATAAGCAGCCGATCAGCTGGCTCTATAGTCCGTTGCAACCTAAGAACGAAGGGCGAGGTTAAGACGGGCCGGGGAGGAGGAAGCAGACGGAACACTAAAGAGAGAAGGAGGTTTCCCTTTCTCTTCTCCAGCGTTCCGTCTGCTTCCTCCTCCCCGGCCCGTCTTACCCTCGCCCTTTGTGCTTTGGTTGCAACGGACTATAGATGGTAATCATCGTATAGATGTCATCCGATCGACGTTCTCAGCCATTTCAACACCGTCAACTTGTCGCCATTCTAAAAGCTATCGCCGGTATATCGCCAGTGTATTGCATACTAACGTGAATTGGCTATTGGAGGAGATGAATACTATACATTTTATAGCCTTTTGAAATTCTCTTACAGTTGAATGGCGTTAGTATAGGACCAGAATAGCGATACAATGGCGATAGCCTATAGAATGAGAGAAAGTTGAGGTGGCGAAATGTCTACGAAGGTCGATCAGATGACGTCTATATGACGATCACCATACACGGCCGGCAGTGGATGGCAATCGTCCTATCGATGTCATCCCATCGACGTTCGTAGCCATTTCAAAATTGTCAGCGTTTTGTCAACTTTAAGCTGGCCAACCGAAAAAACCACGAGAAGTATAGCATCCATGACCTTACCATTGGCTTCGGCAGTGCCATACACGTGCTGGTGGGATTTCAGGTACTTACGTGGCCTGATACATATAGTGCTTTCTTGCAATATGGGAAGAAAACAAATATTGAAGAACAATTTAAAGAGCCAAAATTTATTTATCAGAATGTCATTAAAATTACTATTTTGTAAAGACTGAGTTCTTCACCCAAACGTAGATTATGAGTGAAAAAACTGTCATTTCCTTGCTTCCTGACATGTCTGCAAAGTGTGAGCAGAAAGAAGAAAAACAATAAAATGTCAAGGGGCATATAGCCATCATATATATACTTGCAGCAATTTCCATAACATGTGCAGAAGAACCTGGCTCCTGCGTTTTCTCGGCTATGTTCACTGACACCGGTCCTGTTGAACCTCCATAATTATAATGACTATAAATTACAGGTTTATATTTTGCATTTCCGGTTCTTAGGCCCAAAAACTGCCATCCAAGGTTCCCAGTATCACTACTAGGGACACACAGCTACCATGTTCCTTCTGCTTTACTCACACTTTTTCACCTCCTTAGCTCTCTGCATTGTGTTTCTTACTTGCTCCTGTATGACACTATAAGAAATTCAGGCTCTCACTTTTTGGTTACCTCCTTTATGCCTCCATGTTCTAGCAGTGTTGATTGCATAAAGCTCCACTGTTTTGATCTGGCCTGCGGGGTGTTGTGATTTCTGTGAGAGTTTTGGTTAGCTCGATGGGCTCGGAACTTTTGCATCCTTATATTTCCATATTTTTTAACGGCAACTATAGACAAACATGTGGCTCCGACATCGCACCACTGCTGTGGCGCGGCTGTTGGCACAGCGCATGCGCAGACATGTCCGTTCGCACGAATCTGCTTTCTGCAAACGCAGTGCCCATGGCTGCTGTGTGCAAATTCAGGCTTGTTTGTAAACTGTGTGGCATTTATAGTTCAACCACAATTTTAAAAACTGTTGAAAATATTGTCAATTTACAAAACGAGACATTTGTTTTACAGCCATGAAAGCTAAGTTGAAATAGTGAACCTATTGCTTTCCGAAAAATGTAAAGCAATCCCAAGGGCATTATACGTTTTCTCCGTTCTTGAACTTGAAATCAAAATAATAATCTAGATCTGGCCATGATATCCCGCTGCAATACGAAACTATCTCGACTCGAATGCCACTCTGCGACACTATCACCGAACAATGTGGCAAATGTAGTCGCTTCGAAATATAAGCTTCACGAAGCTGACGGTGAGAGGAAAAAAATCTTTTAAAGCCTTTTTTTATATTCTCGCTTTAGTTTTTGTGGGCATGTCGGGTATTGGGCGCAGTTTTACTGTGCCTGGTGGTTTAAGACAACCGGCAAACAAAATAACTTGCCGACTATGTTTTCCTTCCTTCAATAGAGATCCAAGAAAAAAATGGCTATCATATCTTCGATTCTTCTTTGCGAATAAACATCTAAAGATCCTTCTATCACCACAATCCTACACTTAACTAATCATCTCTTGAACGGTATCCTGACAAGTGAAAGGAACGCGGAGACTGTTCGTAGCAGAGCACCCGTAGTATCCGGGAGTACAATACGCTCCAGCCTCGCTCTGCAAAGCATCTTCGATTCTATGGCACCATTAAACAGTCAGAGATGCACTTTAGCCTTATTGCGTCAACTTCCGGCTAGTTCGTAACTCGGGCTCACAAAGCGCAAGCAGCTTGTTTCCTTTACATTATGTCTTTTTCGAGAAACTCAGGCATAGTCAAAGCATGTGTTCTAGGATAGAGGACCGTCCGCAGAAGTGCGCTTTTATCTCTGGCCTGACACATGCCACAAGCAGACACAAGAGAGCCTTCATAAGAGCCACCTTCCCATAATGGTATCAACAACAGCAAACAACATTCAGTTTTTCTTCTTTGTATTTTCTTCCTGTTCATCATTGTTTCTCTCCCTTTTATAAATGCAATATCAAGGCGTGTTCGAGCGCACGCTCTCGAGCTATTGTACACTTCTACTCAAAAGATTTGCGGTCTTCAAGATGTGTCCCTCCATGAGTTACCCAATGTGTTTCTTTTTCTTTTCTTTTGTATTTGTTTTATTCTCTGCCCGGAACTGCTTTTTGGGTAAAAAAAATCATTCTTTAGTTCTGCAGGTGCACAAAAAGAAATGCTGCAGCTAAACGATACACGTAGGAGAGCGCGTTGAGTAAACTACAATTCACACAGAAAGAATAAAAACACTAAAATGGAGAAGGAACAGACACTCACAGTTCTTTCAACGAGCAACGACACCTTTATATGATGCCCATCACACAACGAAAACCACTTTGGTCCCGGAGGAATTTAAGGAAGACGAAAATACTGGAAAATGTAAAGATAAAGATTACTGAATTTAACTCCTTGAAAATAATAAACAAAATTGAGGGATACTTTTTTTATGATAACTCTGGCGCTAGGAATTCCAGCTCTGTTGTCGATAACGACAACGAAGGCTCTGAAACATTTTCTGTGGTATTCATGATCTTAAATGCTTCAATTATTTCTCGCCCATGCTTGTCCCTGTGTGAGCCAAGCACTGTATTGTTTTCATAGCTAAGGGTGCAATCATGGCAGGTGCGGGCGTTCGCAACAGTTGGATGGTAAGAGTCGGATGGTAAGAGTCGGATGACGCCTTGTGCACTTCGAGAAAGTGTTCCCTAAGGCGAACGTTCGGGCATCGTCTCGTCTGGCCGATGTATTGGCTGCCACAACTGAGCGGAATAGAATTAATTGGCTTCTCTTGGCATTTAACATATTTATTGTAGTGCTTGTTGGTACATTCTGGTGGACGACTTTTGTTATTCACCCTTTGGCACATTTGTTTTAACCTCATTCTACATGTGAAGATACCTTCGTGTCTAACCGAGCAGCAAAACACTCCATCGGTGGGCGGTATTATGCACGTATGGAATCCAGGCCGGGTGTGTGTGTCTGTGTCCATTGCTTTTAGATAAAGGACGGTTGGGGGCTGTGATCAGACGATGAAGGGTAGTATACGGAGAAAGTCTGCTGCGTACTCGGCTGAACAGTCGGTCATGCGGACGTTGGACACTTGCTGATGAGAGGTGGGGACAGGATTTTGAACGAGAAGAAGCAAACAGGGTTCGAATAGTTTTAAGCCTTACCTACTTAGAGTGGTTGCTGCAAAAAGGGAGAACCGGCTTTTTGGATTGTTGCTGGATACTCCAGCGGATGCCTTGAGTTTGAAAATGAGTTTTAAATCCAGATATCGCATAGTTCCTCAAATGTTGACTCTTCGCTCGTAAACTTGAGACTCGACGAACAGGAATTGAATGCATCACAAATGGCCCGTGAAGAAATGGAGGTCGAATGAATTACAAGATAATCATCTACGTACCAATACACACGGCTTTCGGGGGCGAAAACATCCAGTCGGGACTTTACTGATTGATCTACGTACATGAGAAATGAAATGGAATTCCTAGTGCCAAAGTTATCATAAAAAAGTGTCCTTCAGCTTTCCTCTTCATTTTCAAGGAGTTAAATTCAGCTATCTTTATCTTTACCTTCTTCTAGTATTTTCGTCTTCCTTCAGTTTCTCTGTGACCAAAGTGGTTTTCGTAGTGTGATAGGCATCATGTAAATGTGTCGTCGCTCGTTAAAAGGACTGTGAGTGTCTACCCCTCGTCCAGTTTAGTGTTTTTATTCTTTAGTGTTTTTATTCTTTCTGTGTGAACTATAGCTAAAAGATAATTGTGAAATGTAATTATACTTACCACCCCAGAGTAATTAATTACCTTACTACATTAACCTAAACAAAAGAGTAATGAGTTAAAGGGCTCATGAAATGAATTTTGGACTGGAATAAATCAATTTATATTGGGATTTTACTAATAGCACATCGTTCAGTGAGCCAAAAGAAAAAAGGTCGAAATCAAAAGCCTGAATTTCGGTACGGAAATTTGAAAGCCCAGCGATCTATTTCGTACCTCCTTTCCTTTGTAAGCTCTTTGAATTTTCACTGTGATACATCCGCGGTCCCCGCAGCAAGTCACCGGGCCCCCGCAGCGCGTCACCGGGCCCAAACGCACGCAACACGACACCGGACGCGTATATACATTTCGCCGAGAGCACAGAGCCGCGAGGAGGAAAAAGAGAGAGATAGGAGGAAAGGGGATGAGAGGCCGCCGTGATTGGCCCTTGTAGTCACTTGGTACGCGCCCGGCTGTTCTGGCCGTCACCCCCCGCAAGCCTCGCCCGCGAGCAGACGCCGCCGGCGCCTTTGGGCTGCTGTGGCTGCCACGCCGGCCCCGCCGAAGTCAAAGGTACGCTGCGAGTGTGTAATCCACAAAACTGAAAATTTAGAAGTGAGATCGACGCTCCCACAGTAGACAACACGCCCGTGACTCCCAATGTACAACCAGCGAACCTAAGCAGAGCACAGGAGGCACTCACTTGATCGAATAACATTTTAGCGAACGCCCACGTTTCACCGAATGACACTTTAGCGAATAGTCGGACGCCGCCAAGCGGCGTTTTCGGGTGGGCCAAATGGGTTCACATTTTTGTAATGAGCCGACACAGACTGTCGCCGCGAAGCGGCGTAAGCGCAGCGCGGCGGATGGGTTAACGCGCACCCCCGTTATTCGCTAAAACGTCAATTCGCTCAAATGTCGCTGTTCGCTAAAATGTCATTCGCTCATGTGATATGGACCCATTTTCAGTTTTGTGGATTACACACTCGCAGCGTACCTTTGACTTCGGCGGGGCCGGCGTGGCAGCCACAGCAGCCCAAAGGCGCCGGCGGCGTCTGCTCGCGGGCGAGGCTTGCGGGGTGTGACGGCCAAAACAGCCGGGCGCGTACCACGTGACTACAAGGGCCAATCACGGCGGCCACTCTTCCCCTTTCCTCCTCTCTTTATCTCTCTTTCCTCCTCGCGGCTCTGTGCTCTCAGCGAAATGTATATACGCACACCGCGTCTCACTTATTCCCTTCACCCCTAAGCTGACATTGCAGTGGAAGGTTCGCGCTTGCCGGACCAATCAGCCGCCTCCCTTTCATCACCTGACCTCATTCTCTGCGCGTGGGTATGCGCGAGAGAGCGTGATCACGTGGCAAAAGTGTGGCTGGCCCAACGAGCACGTAGCTTCCACAGCACTGTCAGCTTCGGGGTGAACCTGGTGTGGAAAGCAACTTGTGTCTGAATTTTGAGCGACGGGCTAATCTTCTAGGGGAAGAATGGCTGTGTCCGGGTACACAAACGAGAGTCCGAGCAAGAGGGGACTCCCCCCTTTCCGTCTTGTTGAACTGTTTGGTACAATGCGCGATTTATGAGTTGAGGAAAAAAGCTAAACAGGAAAAAGTTGGAAAAGCGTTTCATGACTTGTTTAAATTAGTAATTACTGCCGAAAGTAATTAAATTTCTGTATTGGCATTACAGTTCTTTCATTACTGCCACCTATGTAATCGACCGACGTAATAATCAAAATATAAATGCAGGGCTTACGTTGCCGCGAAAGAGAAAACGAAGTGCATTCGTAAAACATTGTCTTTCTTTAATACATGTAAATGAGTTCCAAGGTGACATTTCGAAATTTCCAAGTGTTACATGTATATTTTAAGCTATGCTACAGTTTTCCTGTTATTTATGTATATATAATCCATCTTGATTAACGCTACAAGGGATAACAGGGATGGCCAAAAAAAATAAAATGTGAATGTCAACTTTTTTAAACTCACTTTTTCGCATATTTTGGTGTTTTCACTCAAGTCTAAAGAAGTGTAAAAATTTTAAGTGAAAAAAAAAATATTGCCTTCGACCTCTGATCTTTGAAGAGTTTTTCCGTTGTACGTCATACGCTTTACTTGCACCTGCCATTTACGTAGCGGCTGCCGCTTTCGCACTTTGTGAATTGCGTACGTGATCAGTTGGCGAAAGTTTAATGAATGACTAAAAATAGAAGCAAGACGAATATGTTCTCCTATTGTTGCTCTTAAAGCTTAACGTGTGCGTTGAACTTTAAACAATTTGGGCGCGTGTGGAGACGTTATTGTCATCGCGCAAATATTAAAAGGTGGTTACTTTTGTTTTCGGCTAAATTAATTGGTGTCTCAGGAGTAATAAAAATTCATTATATATTAAAAACAACTTTTTAATTACATATGCGACTCAAGATGGGCCTCGTTAAAATATACAAGGTGTTGATTATTTTTTTTAAGCTGAACAGTTTTCTTTAGAGAAGCCGTGAAAGTTACACTTAGGCGGTTCGTGCGGGTGAGTTATACGGCCAGGGAAATATAGCATAACGGGTCAATAGTAAAGATCAGTCAACTTATTAAGTAAAATATGTTAACTTTTTAATTAGTGAAATATACATATTTCTAGAGGTACACTTAGCGCGTGAGAAGCGTAGTAGTGCGCTAAAGGTACCACTCGTGCAACAGGTTCTAGATAATGATATCTATGATAAGAGACGGAAAAATCGCGCGTGCCCGTTACCACGTCGGTAGCCTTGCTCCTGCTCCACGAGTGGTCATTTTAGCGCACTACCGCGCTTCTCACGCGCTGAAAGTTTTTCTGAAAAAAACTGATTTAGTGGTTTTCGATCACGCTCAGCAAGTTTCTCATTGAAACCATATGTCTATTTTCGCAAATGAAAATGTTAATTAACATATTTTACATAATTAGCCCGACTAATCTTTACAAATAGATCCCTATAGTGTGTCCCCCTGGCCGTATAACTCACCTACACAAATCGCATAGGTCTAGCTTTCACGGGTTTTTTAAAACAAATCTGTGAAGCTTAAAAAAAAAAAAAAAACACCCTGCATGTTTATTGCACGACGAACTAACTACGACTACGTTTGAAGTAAGGCCCCGGAGGGACTCTGCCTCAGGGTGCCCGTGCGAAGGCTAAAAACAAAAGGAAACGGGAAGATAAAAGGGGCCTGTTCAGAAGACTGCAGATGGGTGGCCGTGCCTCCGGCTGAGGGGTCCCGCAAAAAACGAGCTATTGTTCATGCTTCTGGTGCGGATGTTGTTGCATACATTTAAAATTCTGTCTTTTCAAAGTTTTCTTTGATCATTTTTTTAATTTTTTTTGTTACTTACAGATTTAGTTTTTTGTGTAGATTGGTTTATAACCAATATACACAAGAAACACCGAATCTGTAACCTCCCCCCGGGAAAAACATAATTACCCCGAATTGGGGAAAAAAAAAAACTTTGAAATAGCGAAACCCTACAAATATTATACGAAAGAACCCTTTTGGAGAAAAACAAAAATCCTCACTAGAGCACTACACGGGCCCGGGCCAGCTCGAAGGTCCGTGCCGGGTAGCAGACATTTTCTCGGGCCCAGGCCGGGCTCGGGATTGAACAAAAACATTATCGGGCCGTACCTGGGCAGTTGTGTGCCGCAAATTCTAAATTGTTGAGAAAAAAAGTGTTGTCATTTATATTTTAGGTTCAATAAAAACAAACAAAAACAAAAACACTCCGGCGCCGTTAAAAAAAAAAAAATATTGCACTTGGAAAACCTTCAAGTGTAGAAAAAAAAAACGTATGGACTCCACCAGCATATATAGTGGGAGGTTGCGCACTTTATGCTTAGACAGTTTTTAGGTTAAAGCATGAAAACTTTTTTGGGCTCATGTTTATAATCTGTCGGGCTCGGGCCGGGTTTAGACTGATATTTAGAAAACTTTTGTGGGGCTCGGGCCGGCCTGTGGTTTATGTTTAAAAATTCTGTAGAGACTCGCGCCGGGCCCGGGCCGTGTCTCTATACCGAGCCGTGTCGGGCCGGGCCTAGAAATTCCGGCCCATGCAGTGCTCTGATTGCCACCGCCCGTTATTTGAGGGATGACAGTTTTCCTCCCCAATACGCCTAAGTTGCTGCAAGAGCCATCGTCAAAGCACGGTTGTCTTGCTTCCGCTATTGGTCAATAACCTCGCGTCGACCGACCCCACACATGGTTCACAATGTGCAGAGGTAACTGCAACTACGCAAATGGCAGATGCGTAAAGCGTACACGTAACATGTAAAGCAAATAAAATCGTTAGAGGAGCTGCGAGTGTCACTAAAAATTAAACATGTACTTAGCAGCAGTAGCACTAGCCACTCTTTCGGCAACAGCATTGGCATCCGAAAAGGAGAACGTAAGCTTTCCTGAAAGACAATTGAAGCTATCTCCGTATCAAGATGCTTGGAAAGTAAGTGAATGACTTTGTTCTCTTTAAGTTTTCAAGGCAATATTTCGAAAATTAGTCTTTATTTTCTAAAGTGTCACGATTGATTCAACGTCTAAGACTAAGCTACCAGATTAAAATGTAAAGCAATTTACTTAAAAGGACAATAACATCCCCAAAACAAATTTCTTTCATTTTCATTCAGGCGATTTATTATGGTGTCAGAAGGCTACCCTTTCAATATTTTGATACAGTGTCACATATTTTAGTGAAGTAAAAAAACGCAACTGCTCGAAACCGAAACCAAAACTGGACTGGGGAGGAAAAATAAATATAGAGGAGGAGAAAGATACATAAGCCTAAAAAAATGGGTATCATAGTTTCTGTCCATTTCTATTGTTGAGCCTTCAATGACCCAGGACTGGGATTATCATTGGTGTTTGTGTCTAAACCTTAGAAAACGGCACGTGACCTCGGAGAAGAGAGTGAGCGCGACTCAAACTGGCCAGTTTTCGATCGGCGGTTTTCGGGTGGAAAGAAAACAAATTTCAAGCCGCAAATTGTGTTCTGGGTAGTTGGGCTCTCATATGTCAAGCACAAATAAAAACCTTGGTGAGCATAAATAACCTGTCAGTGACCCTTTAAGAAAGGTTAAAAAAAATTGTTTCAGACAATTTTTTTTTTTTTTTTTAACCTTTCCGTCTGGTCTTAGCCGGAAAACGACGCGATAATCATTCGTTTTGAACCCCCATGGTCAATGTCCGACCTGTCTCGGCTAGTTATCCCCCGAAGTGCTTCGCTCAAACAGTTCTGTAAGTATTTTTTGGCGATTGGCAGCTTTGGTTTCAGATTATAAATTTCGAAAACAGTGAAATGTCTAACCTCTTGCTCATTTCGTTGTTGCCTTTTTTTTCTCTTTTTTTTTTTTATCAATCCTTTGATATAAGGCCGATGTGATTAAATGTTTTGCGAAAAATATTTGTCTTCGTAATATCTCGAAATATTAACTTTTTTAATATAATTGTGTAGTTGTCATGTTTGAACAGTACAATAGCATAAAGAAAACAAAGTACTTGACCAAGCTTCCAGTAACACTAAACATTAAAATAAACACTACACAAATCGAACGCTCATGACGCTTATCGAGTGGTATGCTCGACAATCTTGACAGTGGGAAACGCCCGTCAGGGTCGCGTTGCGGAAGTTCGCCGTCAGCGAGTGACCGATAGCAGGTGACTCAGCTTGGCGGCCGATCAATGCCACGTCCAAGTTAAAGTTTATAAATCCTCAAGAACATCCGCAAGATAAAATACGCGAGAAGTAAGAAAATGAACAAACATATACCTAAAAACGCTGGACTCAAAGACACGCTTAGAAAACAACTTTCGGTTAGAAATTAACGGTATTCTTTTATAACTAGGATTCTGTGCTTTCGGAGTTTATTTCCCATGAAATTCGGCAGGTTTTTTCGGAGTTTATTTTTCGCCGAAAAATCCTGGTTTATCGGAGTATATTTTTGTTAGATTCCCAGTTTTTTTTTATATCCTTAGCTTTTTTTGCTGTGTTCCCAATTTTAAGAATTCAACAACAAAGTAAACAAATTCGGATACCATATGAACAGTTTTCTTGAAAGAACCTTAACGAGCTAAGCGGTAAGCTCCTTTTGTCAGTATTTCGAGATTTCAAATGAGACTAAATTCGCATCTCCTCAGGGCTACTTACTCTCTGCTTTTATGAGGTTCACTTGTAAAACAACGTCTTTTTTTTTTTTTTTTGATCGTTGAAACCTTCAAATTTTGATTTTTTTCGGATAAATTCGAATTTACAGAAATTTACCGGCCAGTGTTTTTCGGATCGTCTCGGATTTATCCGAAAATACGGAAGCTTATTTATAACAAACAAAAGGTACGCAATTTGAAAAATCAACATTTCCCAAGTCACTTTGCATTTCAAAGTTAAAAGAGAAAAAAGCTCTCCCGGATTTTTTTTTTCTTTTAAATACTTTATAGCACTTGGAATATGATGGCCCCAGAAGCTTTGCCACGGCTACAGTGAAAGATGTGTCTGAACAAGGGCAGTTAAGGTAGGCCCATTTTGCTCGGGCTTCGTGCACCTCCCTGCTGGAGTTTAATGGTCTTTTGCGCAGGCGCGGTCGCACACCACGTGTCCTCGAAAACGTATGCGTGACCGAGGGCGGTTTGTCAAGCCACTAGTCATGTTGCGCGTCTTACGGCGTCTTCCAGAAACGCGAGCGGACCTTCTGCACACTTTTTGCACGGCGAAGATGTGCCTTTCAGACACTTCTCTTCTTCCACTGTAACTAGGGTCACAGTAGCCACGGCCTAAGAACACACGCGAGGAATATTATCACCAAGCGAAAGATAAATACCTCGCAGCGCACTGCGCTTCGATATGGTCCTCCAAGTACAAAGCAAGAATAACGCCGATTGTGTGGAACTTCACAACACGCGTGGAACTTGTTGTGTCCGTCGCGGAAGTCCAAGAAGAAGGTTTTGAAACCTTAGACATCGAACACGCAAGCCTGTTTTATCCGTCGGCGCAACGCAGTGGAGCATAGCGCGGCCACAGCAAGTAGAAAATAATGTTTGTTTGTTTTTAAAAACAAAATCCACTTTTTTTAAAAAAGTTGTTTCTTATATAGTAAACATGTCGTAAATAATGGACTCATGCAATATATTGTCATCTTAGTTATAGTTAATAAACACAAACATTTGTACGAGTTTCTCCTACCTCCTTCATTAGAAAAATAGAGGAGATATAAGTCAACATCTTTTAGATTGAAATCCTCACAGTTCTGTGGCCTTCCGTGTTTCATGATATTTAAAAGTGAACGATTCGTTGAATGTCTACCTGGTAAGGAATATAAAATTATAACAAAAAAACAAAACAGAACACATTAAAACAGAAAACAAAACATTGAAATGTAACGATGGCCCGTCCGATTTTAAAGACACCAGGCACATAGAAAACGATGACATCGGGCACTCTGGAAGACGACGACAGATAATAAACAGTCACCAGTGATACGGTGGATAGAAGGAGAGGTGCCAGAATCGCGTAGCTTGCTCCGAGTGCGCCGGCGGGCCAGTGTATCATGACGACGATAGGTGGAGCGCTTGTCGACTCTGGGTCGAGTCTGACTAGCCGAACGGAGCGGACGTGTTTGCGGCAGCTCTTCCGAAGCTGTGCGAAGCTAGGTGCATTTGGTGTTTCCTTTGTAGATTTTGCTCTAGGGTGCATGAATCAATTGGCAAAGATTTAGGAGCTGATACGATAGAAAGGCTAGTTTATGCCACCGGGAGGACACTAGCAGAGTAATGCTACAGTAGGGCTTTGTTGTCTTTTTTGGCGTTTTCTTTTTTCTTTCTTTTTTAAGCGTGCATGGAGTATAGTCGGCATAGATTTTAGAAACCGCTAAGATAGAAAGTTAGGTAAGTTTAAGCCGCTGGCAGACACTAGTAAGGGAAAATATCGGAGGGCTTTGGCTTTGTTTTGATTCAAAACAATTTTTGGTGGGCATTTTTTAGATGCGGAGCATCTCTTGCTCGGGTCTATGTCCCGCGGCGTCGGCGTTGTAGTCGGCACTCGAACTACGCACGCGCAACTCTCCTCCTTCCCTCTCTCCAACAGCTGCGCGTTACTCTCTCCGCTCTCTCTCTCTACCAGCTGCGTGCACTGCGCGTGCGTTCGCTTCTCCTCACACCGCGCGCGCACGCGCAACTCTCCTCCTCTAGTCTCCTCTCCTTCAAGTGTGAAAAAAAATAAAGGGCGAGCGGCGAGCGTTCCAAGTTTCTCTGCCGCGAGCTGCGACGAAGGCTCGCGTAGGGGGTAACGCTAGGGCAGTCGGTGGCGCCATCTCTCGACGTCAGCACGCAACTGACTCTTTCCTCGGAACCAACATGATGCTCCGCATCACCCCATGGTTCCCCTCGGGAAGATGGTGTAATTTTTTAGCATGGTTTGAGGTAGTAGGTGCAATGGTTTGGCGCAGGAAACTCTACAAAGGGTGTGACAACCTAGTGTAATGTGGTGAGTGCATCCGGTGGGTGCATCTAGATGAAAAAGATTTTGAGAGCTTAGCGGAGGTGGAGGAGGGTAGCTTGGTTTGCCGAATCTGCGAGAGGGTGGCGATGGGATTTAAGTTGATAGAAAGGGATGCGTAGCTGGGGTTGTGGAGGTCAAGTGGAAGTGTAAAGTAGAGCGAGAGAAGCGGGTGGCCCTGGATACTCAGGTTGAGGTGTTAGCTAGGAGGGAGGAACTCAAGGTAGAGTTTCAGGAGCTCATCAGTGAATAGGAATGAAAGGTGGAGCGCATGGTAGGCGAGCTTAGTGAGAAGCGAGAGTAGCGGGTGGAGCTTGAGAGACAGGTGGAGGAGCTCGAGAAGTGGGAAGCGTGGAAGGCTGAGGTGGGGCACCGTAAGATGGAGTGCGAGGCTGGGTTGGAGCAGCTAAGGAGGAAGGCAACAGCAAACGTAGCGGAAAGGGCAGTCTCAAAGGAAGGAAGCACTAGTGAGCGGGAGGGGGGTGGCTCCTGGACCCCACAGTGCCGTGGTGGCGCAGGTTACCAACGGGACAGTAAAGGGCGCAGGGGTAAACCGGCAGACACAAAGAAGTGAGGTAGAGCAGATAACTGGGGGGAGTCAGCCGCGAGGCAGGGACGGAGGGAAAGGGAGTGAAGACAAGCAGTTGGAAGCTAAGAGGGTACTGGTGGTAGGAGTACTCGAACGTAACAAGGGTTAAAAGGGGTCTACTGGCGGGGGTGAAAGGGGACGGGAGGGCAAATGTAGTGGCCCAGTCTGGGAAGTGCATCGTAGACGCTATGGCCGAAGCTAAGAAGGATTTCTGGTGTAACATGGAGGGAGAGAACCTAGTAGTAGTGCATGCAAGACCCAATGATGTGTTGAATGGGAGGAGCTAGAACCTCGACAGACACATAGAGGTTGGGGTACGTAAGAAGGAGGTCGCTGATAAGGGGTGCATCAGCAAATATGCATATCCCAGAGGTCTGGAGACAGTCTTTTCAAGCAGAGCAGAGGTGGGGAAAGCTAACCGGGTAATTAGGGGGATAAGCCAATGACTTCAGTACGGGTATTGGAAGTAAACAGGGTGGTGTATGAGGCTCGCTTGGACCTTTTTGCATGGGGCATCAACTACAGTGGAGCCACAGGTAGCACGATAGGGGATAGGATTGGACGTAATGTCGTAAATGTTTGGTAAATCCCGGAGCCCTGCTGGCTCCGGTGTAGATGAAGCTGAACTAGTAGAAGTACCAAAACGTAAGCGACATAGAAAGTGTAAGAGCAAGAGACTTAGGTGCAAAGGTAGAGCAGGTATATCATACATACACATGCAGGGAGGTAGGAACAAATTATAATGGGACGAGAGAGAACAGCAAGTAAAAGAGGAGGATTTGATGGTATATGGGTTAGTTGAAACGCATCTTAGAGACGCGGAGCCACCCCCTTGTAATCCTGGTTACGTAGGGGAACAATGAAAAAGAACGGAAAGCAGTAGGAAAGGAAGCGGGATTGGAGCGTCTTTTAAGAAGAATTGCAAATTGGCATAGAGTCAAAGAAAATGTACATTTGAAGATACCCCTTCAGCCCTGATGTGTTATGGGAACCCTCTCAGCCCTTCAAACCCCTTCAGCTCATCACCCCCGCCCCCCCCCCCCCCCAGCCTTTCAAATCTCTTTAGCCCTTCAGACCCCCTCAGTCCTTCAACCCTTTAGACACCCAAATGAGCGTGAACCATAGACTATAAATGCAGTCTAAAATGTTATTGGGAGTTATTTTCAGACTGCGTTTTGCATGCATATTGTAAGTCAAAAAGACGATAAGAACCAACGTGTGCTCAAACCCGGGTGCAAGCATCTGTAGCCATCATAGACCATACTAAATAGAAACAACCGAGTCCTTTGTCGCAAAAATATATTTCGTGGTTGTCGTAATCAGGATTCAAAACAACTAGAGCGAAAACAACAACACACCGCACCAGTTCTGATCGCGCTTCGCGCGAATGATCGTAACAGGACTATAAAACTTAGCGGCGTACTTACGATGAAGTGAAAGCGAACTCAAAGTCCAGGCGTCACACAGCACATTCACAAGTCAAACCTCTGGAACCACTTAAACGGACTCGATAGCGCTTGAAACAAACAGCGCTAGGGAATAGAAATGACACTCTCGCTAATCGCGAGCCACGAACTGGACGTCAGCCCGAATCTCCCGCACATGAAAGGGAGGACCCCTGTAGGTCGAGGTACTCGGTGAAGTTTGCCGACCGTGCGGGTCGGCAAACCTCGACTTACAGGCGATGGAGGTGTACATGTACACCTCCATCAAGTCCGCTCGAGACGGATCTGGTGACGGCCGAGGTTGTGCTCCGTGAGTTGGCGGTGACTCTCTTGCGTCGGTAGTCGTCCTTTCGAGTACCAGACTCCCGAACAGCCCTTCACCACCTTCAAAGCTCGGAGACACGCCACCGCTCGCACGGACAGCGGCGTCCCTCGCAGCCGACTGTCGATTTTCATAGGATCCCCGCACACTGCAGGGTCCCTGTAAACGAGGACTCGAATCGTTTGGCCAAGCTGGTCTCCGTGTCGACACCGTCTGCTACCATCACGAGAACGGCGACAATAAGGAGGGTTCATTCCTCGATTACGACTTTGACAAGCTCGCGCCACTAGCGCTGCTCGAGCTGACTCCTAGCAGCTAGGCAGAAATAGGCCTAACAGGCCGGCGGCTCGCCGGATAAGACCACTTCTCGCCGAATCTACATTCGCTAAATTCCTCGAACACACGTAATTCCTGTCCAAACTGTAATCATAATTCGATGAAAACCAGAAACACAAATTTGAATAAAGACCCACCTGAACTCCCGGCGCGTCGAACCACCAACTCGAAACAAAAAGTGACGAGCCCTTCTTACAGAACCGTCGAGCTCTGCTAGCGGGACGGCGCAGAGTACGCATGCGCTCTGCATCACATATTGGGCGGTGCTTGTCGCCACCTGCCAGTGGACGCGTGCGGCGACTAACGTCCTTCGCGCTGTCTGCTGGGTGGCATGATTTATTCTGAGCCGAAGTTGAGGTTATGATACGCCTTACTCGCCTAAAAGTCGCAATTGAAAATAGAAGGGAAGCTGACATATGCCGCTGACGGGAAGTTACAATCCAAGTGTTGTCAGTTGACCCTGGGTGAGTGTTTCGTTTGGTTGTGTATTTGTTTTCTTAAAGTGATAGTCTTTCGGGTGCGCTGTTCCGTCGACCATTATGACGACGAGTTGACCGGACGCCCACCGCAAAGAGACGCGTGTTTTGTCCAGCGCCAAATAGTGCAACCATGAAATATTTCAACACGCCGTTTGAGCTCATTGGCGACCTTCGTCGGCAACGGGCTCAAACGCGTCACCGTCACCCCAGGACGAACTTTCGACATGCCGAAAGTGAAGCACTTTCACAAAAAGCTGGCAATCGAAGTAATGATAAAACACGTTCACCCGTGAGCCTGTTATGCAGAGTAGTATGTACATTTCCAAATTGAGACCAGATCCGTTCACATGTGGCAAACGACGAGGGAATGACACAGACGAAATGTTAGGAGTACCAATGGCTGGTCAGTACAGAGTCCTTGCCACCAGGTGGACAGTTCTAGATGCTTTGCACACTTTCAAAGTTTTCATTTTTTTACCAAAGTCCTCTAGATGTCTATATTCAACGACGTAAAAAATTAATTTCCCCACGTCAAGCGAGAGGTGTTCCGCTTGCTGGAAGATCCAGTAAAATGTGTCCGCAATATGAGCATCATCAATATACCTATCTCTGCATCTTGTCTCGAGCAAGTTTGCAGTAACGTGGATGTGGGGCAAAGAAAACTCTTCGCGCCTGCTGTTAATCTCTTTTGGTTGGTTGGTTGGGGTTGTATGGCGCAAAATCATCTTAGGCAATGATGCGCCATATAATATATTTTGCGAGACTGTTCTTCGCGTGTTAAAGTGGTTGTCGCGAACCTTGTGATCCCTTCAGCTTTAATAGAATGAAAATCTTCGGAAACGTCAGATAACTTTGTCAGACTTCAATGCTGTAATGGCCGAGGAAATAGGCATCACAAGTTCCAAGCAGCTGCGCAGGGCTTTTTAGAATCCATCTTCGACAACGATAGCATGCCGCACTGACTTGTTTACTTACAGAACAGACAAGTTTACGGTTTCTTGCAGTACATTTATGCTCCTAAGCAAGCTTAAAATGAGTGTAACGCCACTCTATCTTGTTTTACTGGGCAGATTGAGAGTCGTAGAGCTCGTTTTGTCACATTTTGACTCCTGCTTCTGTTGAAACGTAGCACCAAATACGCGAGTCCGCTTAGCATACTCGATCTTTTTCTGAGTGTATCATGAACCTTCTCCAGGAATGATAGCTTCATGAGATAATTCAAGGACAAATTCAACCCGTGAGCAACACGTCCAAATAATGTAACATGTCGGATCTTGGCATGCTGATTGTATATATGTTATTAATATTGTCAGTGACCAAAGCAACCGCTTATATATGACGTAGTGTGCCGGTGTGTGCCTGTTTCGATTGATGTGTAGAAAACTGACTGAGACGTAGCCACGACGAACTTTATCACCGCCACGCCTCGAATGTTGGTGCACCCATCAGTAAACAGCGTAAGGCATGTAGCGATGTACAAGTTTTCGTTCACGTGATGTTTAACGCGCTCATACTCGGTATCGAGCAGAGGTCAACTTAGTGTATATCGGCTGGGCGGTGTATATGACGGTCGACGTATCTTAAAGGCTACAAGCCAATTCTCATTTTCAGTCAAAACAAATTGAAGAGTTAAATGAATACACCGCTCCAGCCAAAGAAACATCAAGTTCGGCTTGCAGTTCATGCGTGATTCTATAAACAAACAAGGAAACACTCGTGCGTGTTTTAGACGTCCAAGAGTTTCTTACGCTTGGGACAGCATCTTACTCACTTGATTTGGGTTATGACTGGCTTCCAGGTGATTCTATGCCATGTTCCTTAGCACACACATCATTTACATCTTCATGACAACTTTTGCGACCCAGAAGATGCCTCGCAAGGCGCGTAGCATTTGGAAACCCGTGTGATACCTTATAGTAGTATTAGTTGATACCCGATTGAGCAGGAAATCAACAAGGGGGCGGGGAAGTAAACCAGCCCCCCTTGTTTACTTCCGGCTCAATCGGGTATCAACCATTCACAGGGACCAATGACAGTGCATAAGCGTTGGCCAGTGACCAATCGAAGCTCGCCCGCAAGCAACAGCTAAGGGGGGCGCCACGAGGCTACGAGTCCGTGAACACCGATTGAATCGCGCGCGCGCGAAATCACGTGATAGGAAGACGAGCAACGTCACACGACCATGGCCGCATGACCTGCGTCAATGAAGCATCCTGTTTTTAACCGCATTACAAATGTCAGACCGACCTCCGACGCACAAGTGACGTTCCGAGTCCCCACGCGACAGCTGAATAAACAAAAGCGACCGAGCGGAGCGTCGAAACAATGTATTTCATTCGCATATGAAAAAAAAAAAGAAAATAACATTCCGATCTCTCGAGACATATACAAAACCTGTCTAGATTTTTTCCTGCATGACGGAATTGTATAGATAGGCTTCGTCACATGACCTGGAGCAATGACGCGTTCAAATTCCGTGTAGGGTTGTTGTTTTGTTTTTTTCTTTTTCACGCAGATTACGAAAGCCATTCCCGAGGTGACGAGTCCGTCAGACCCACGACGCAAGATGTCACTCATGCCCTAACAACAAAGACGCTTAGCAACAAAAGACACGCGCCATCTATGAACCGAGGTGTTAAGTGCGCAGCGATTCAAATATCAGGTGACGTTGGTCACATGACCCACCGGGAAAACACGCGACAATGCATTTCTCGTCATTAATCTCACGGCGACATATCTGTGTCGTCATCGTGACAGTGCATTTTCCCGCCTGACAGATGACTCAATAATCCTGAACTCTTCCGTCATCCCTGTAGCGCCCTCCGGTGAATGACTCAGCAATTCCGTTACAAAATCCAAGCGTTGCGACAGCTCTAACACGTGATCTGAATTGCGCGCTCGCCGTACGAAATACTAGGACGAATGAAGTCGTCCAAGAAGCATTGTGTTCATAGCTCAGACGGTAGAGTGTTGGGCTTCTGATCAGAAGGCGGCGAGGTCGAGTCCCCGTCCCCGCTAAGCCCCTTTTATCGAATAAAAGGGGCATTTACCGCGCAGCGATTCAAATTCAAAACACGTGTCCGTCATGTGACCGGAGCGCCGCGCCCTCTGTTGGATGAAGCACGAACCCTGTGTGACATCATGTGAGCGCCCTCTTTCGGATGCAGCACAAACTATGTGCGACATCACGTGAGCGCCCTCTGTCGAACGAAGTTCGGACCCTATGTGACATCATGTGGTTGTTATCAGATGATGACACCTGCTCAACCACACTTGTGGTTTGAGGTCTGTGGTTTGCGTTCTGAGGTTGAGGTTTGAGGTCTGCGGTCCCATGCACTGTCATTGGTCCCTGAGATGGGAGAGAGGGAAGAGGCCCCGCCCTGCGTCCCTGTGAATGGTTGATACCCGATTGAGCCGGAAGTAAACAGGGGGGGCTGGCTCCGCCCCCCTTGTTTACTTCCCCGCCCCCTTGTTGATTTCCTCCTCAATCGGGTATGAACTAATACTACTCCTTATAGTACCTACAAACTGCCTGCTTTTTGCCTGCATTCAACAACTGGCGCATTGTAAAGTACTCCCACACGCTAGACTGTGGTCGAATTATTTCGTGGATCTCTCCCGAAGTTACGGAAGTAGAGCGCCAAAATGTGCAAGCGCAATTCTAAAACGACGATGGCGATCACTGGATTTCACTGAGGTGCGCTTTTGTTCCCTCAAAAGTAAACCCAAATTACACAAAACAGCACATAAAAAAAAAAATTAGGACCTTGAAATATTTAGTTTTGTTTCTACGTGTTTAGGCCTTTAAGAAAGGGAGAAAAATCCGAGTTTTCGTTTCGTTTTAGGTTTTTGCAATTCTAAGTATGACGCGCCGTCAACGGTTGCCGGCAGATCAAGTATGCTGGACTAAGTATAACCCGCCTCCGATGGTCGCATGAGGAAAGTATGCTGGATGAAGTATCACTCGACGTGAACAGTCGCATGATACTATAGGTGACCGTTGGTGACAAGTCATACCTAGTTCAGTTGGTTACGTTCTTGCTCATCTCCTTGTTGCACCGAGCAAAACTGTCGGAATGCGTATCCCATGGTCCGGGGTTCGATTCCCGCTGAGCGCCTAAGTGAATATCTCTGGTTTCGATTGTGTGTTATTATAATGTGCAAATTGTTACGTCTAATTACGCCTTCTACATGCTTTGGGTGCTTATGCGCATCGCCTGTTATGCATTATTTTTGTTGCCTTGCCCTGTGAAGCTTGTTCATAACACTAGAGCTTGTTCGTAACGGCACCTAAATTCCCATTGAATGAGCGAAACGAAACCTAAATTCCCATTGGCTGAGCGAAACGGCCCCTAAATTCCTATTGGCTGACCGAAACAGCGCATAAATTTCTATGAACTGAGCGAAACGGCACCTAAATTCTCATTCCCAATAAAACACACAAAAAAAAAACGCAGATGCTTCGTCACAGAAGCCGGCGGGTGCGCTCAAGGTCAAAGCGCACGCGCCTCAGAAATAAAACACAAAGAAAAGCACAGCAAAGCAGTGCTTCGTCACGGAAGCCGTCGTTAAGCCGGCGGGGTTCGCCGCTCCTGCATGCGCAGTGGGGGAACGTGATGTCACCGCCGGAGCGTCATGTGCGAAAGGAAAACGTTCTGCGCTGCTTGTAGGAACACGCGGCGTGTAGGAATGCTTTAGCATTCCTACACGGAAGCAGTTCTTTAGTGTCTCCTAGAACCTTTTTACTCCCAAAATTCAATATTGAACACGTCGTCACCATCTCGGTAGCGCGTCCTTGGTGGATGCGCCAACGAACGTCAATACATCTTGGATCTATCAAAATGCATTTACGTCTGATGAGGAAGGGACGTCTCTATTATCGTTTTGCATCGGTGAAGAGCTATCCGGTCTGAATTGTTTTTCTATCTGGACATACGACAGGCGAGGCCGACGCGCAGTATGCATTCCTGAACTCTTGAAGCAGGCGATGCAGGCCTGCGCTCGTCGGCAGTTACCTTGGCAGAACTAGAGTAAAATGAAGACGCCAGTATCATTACGTAACGTGAAGAGGATACGGATGGATTGAAGTGAGGACAACGTCCACTTCTAATGAATATAACGTGTTCTCAGGAGAGCGTTGAAGACATCGCGCTCGCGTCTAACCGTTGACGCCTCGCAGGAGAACGCTGTCGTGCGTCGCCTACGAGGTGGGCGTCTGGATGCATGGTCCGGAAGGCTCATCTTTAAAAAGTAACTTATCCACAACAACAAAAATACTTTCTTAAAATTGTTTATATGTTGAACAGATGAGGGGAATTGAACTTTTTTCTATTTCGAAAGTTCCGGGCACCGCTGCCTACATTGCTTTCAATGACTCTCAATATGGCCGTTTCTGCATAAACTGGAGATTTTGCCTTTAATTAGAACGCAACGAAACGAGTTTTTGAAAATTTGATAAAAGCAATTCAATTATTAGTTTCAAGAGAACGAAGGAAAAGGGTATTGTAGCCATCACCCAAATACAAAATGACTAAACAATATACAAAGAAACCTCATAAAGTCGCTTCTTTTTAGTTTTATGAAGTCGCCTCTTTATAAAGCTCCTATTTGGACTCAAAATTGTATCTTTCAAATTTTGCATTTTATTCTAAAATAGGCATAATATTTAGTAATTTGGTGCCCAGCTAAATCTTTGCGGTACACAACCGGTATTTTACAGAGTTTTTTTTTTAACTACATAGGTTTTATGCAAATTCCAGAAGCATAAAGCATGATATATCAGCGAAAATTAATTTTTTCAACAAAAAAATAAGTTTGTTTGAGTTCGGAGGCCACTTTATCCAAATTAATTTTTTTGTACATATCCCAGATATGAAAATATTGCCGCGTCTCCATTGACATGGAATGACCCGATAGTTGTTTGTTGCTAACTACGTCGGTTGGACATATCTTACTCGAGCACTTCGGTGAATTCAAAACGACTCGCACTCGTAAAAATAGACGAGCTCGACGAGATGCGCCCGTTGAGCGCGTACTCCGCAGGCGCCGGCAGCCATGTTTTTCATCGTTTCACACTAATGCGGAAGATGCAATCGTGGGATACTTTCTAAGACAACAGTGACTCTATCTAAATTATTTGCTTCTCAAATATAAAAAAATGTCGATTAGAATACTGCTACGGCACAGACATACAATTTTACAAGCAATATTTCACACGTCAATCATCTTTTCAGCCAATGAGAGATGTAAGCACGGTGTAACCACGGGGCGGGGCTTAGCAGCCTCCACCTTCTCCACCTAAGTCACGTCTAACGGCGTAAATGTTGCTCGGAAAAAAAATTATTTTTCGTGGTAAAATGTTCATGTAATATATGTTCCCATCTTTTTCCTTTAGAAAAAAAATATTTTCCATTCCAGTGTTTTTTTAAGCGGCCAGCAAATTTAGGAGAATATAAGGATGTATTTTTACACGCTAAAATATGCGCAATGTATATTTTATTTTAGAGCGCAGCTCTTAGGCGTCCGTTTCCGGCTTGAGCGGCGTCGGCGTCACCGTCGGCGTCGGTGTAACCGTAAGGTCACGTGACCCCCGAAGTCACGTGACCCCCCCCCCCCCTCCGCGAGGTCACGTGACCCCCCGGCCACGTGACCTCCTTCGTGACCCTCCCCCCGCGCCTTCCCCCCCTCCTCAAGAGCTGGGCTCTAATTCGGCGTTACAGGGAGTTGTAAACGGCTTTCATTTTTTTTTTTTTTCAGTCAGTTAAAAACCCCGCCAAGCGTTACCTCAAATACAGAAGCTATGTCACAGACGAGATGTTTGGAGGGTCATCGAAATGCATGTTTATACAGCAGACGCAACATGAAGATTTCAACCAGACAGCAAAAACGGAAATGGGTTATTACAACAGCACAAGGAACTGTGTGTAAGTGACTACTAAGCTTAACCACTGCATATTTTATGCTACGCCGTGTTTTGGTTGTAAAACAGATCTATTTGCATTCCCTCAAGTAACGAAGCACTTGCACTTAAAGCTAGGTATCTTAATACAGAAGTATAGCCAGTACTTTTTAGATATTCTAATTATGTTTTGTGTATGCGCTGAAAAACTGAGTATAGGCCCGTAGCTCTGAAGTTTTGAACAGCGATCCAGGCGAGCAAAATAGAATATTTGGCTCGCGTTTCGACGTGCATCATTACGCTTCCCCATTACAGTTGTGGATACTCCGTTCCATTCCAAGCGGCAGCGTAGCAGAGGCTACAAGAGCGAGCTCTGAGCTTGCAATGTCCCTGCCAAGCACGCGCGCTCGTACAGTGCGAGCATCGTTCGGGAGGACGTGCTTTTGCCAGTAGCTTCGGCTTAGTGAAACATACGTGCTCGCGGAAGCAATGAAAGGAAACAAATATGAAAGTAATGTTTAATGGGACACTGCAGCCGCGAGCAGCATAATTCTTTTTTATTTTATTTTTATTTTTTAGACGTTTTGTTTTTGCGCGTTTACAGATGCTGACAGATGCTTGTATTCGAAAGTGGCACGTGCAAAAACGATCGTTACAGCGCCACACGGATGGTGCAGCCAGCATAACATGGTCGCGCTTTGCGTAGGTCTTCCGGACGCGCTTGCGCACCCTGCCCCAGAGCAACGGGTCTGAAGACGTCAGAACGCCGAGCTCTGGTTAGAATGATTAGAGGGTAGACCTAAAGCTATAGCTGCCTTTGTCTGCACTGCACTCGTCGAAGGCGTTAGAACGCTGAACGCCGGCGTCCGTCGTATAGCTTTCGCATTCGAACGCGTTCGACGAGTGCGGTGGAGACAAAGGCTGCTAGCTTTAGGCTTACCTAGAGTCAGTGAATGTTCCCAGAGTTCCGAATATACCTTTTGCCGAATTACCCAAGCATCAAAACGAATACCTGGAACGTAGGTACACGCGATGCGCGTGCTAGCTTATTCAGGTCCACCGTGTTCAGGTCTAACTGTTCGAAATAAAAAAAAATCTAAAACAAAAGGCACTTCGCACGCGCGCTCCACGGACGATTTCTTTTGGTTATTTACTTGGAATATTTGTTATAGGGGAGGCGAGCACGTGCAGCACGTGTAGCTACGTTCCCAACATTACCTTTGATGCTTATGTAATTTAGCGAAATGTCCATTCCATTCAGTCCGCTCACCAGAAGTCAATCCCACATAACCCACTTCTGGTTGCTGGTTTAGCCCGTGGCGGAAGTTATGAGTCGGCCATTTTTGGATCGACCCAAAACAACAAAAAACGCATATAAAATGTTTCCGCGTTCCCACGGCTACAGCGACGACAAACGAGTGAGAGAGGCATCGATGAGTTAGGACCGAACGGAAGGTGCGTTGATTTTATCTAGATTATTTTTTATATCAAGTAACCGATTCGCGAAAGAAGATTGCCGACTCGTTTGCTCGCTCCGGTTGCGCTGGTGCTGTTTTCCAAACTCTACGTCTCAGACGCTAAGCCTAACACTCGACATCGATGTGTTTCAAGGCAAGAGAGAGAGACGAGGCAGCGAGGAGCAAGTCACGCACCGCTCGGAACAAAGGAAAGAACTTTAATATAAACAAACCAGTGTCGCCGCAGACCAGGAACGTGGATTGAAGAGCTCATACGAGAACGGACGCTACACTGTACGCACTTTGCTTCGACCGCACTGGGCAGCGCCATGTTGGAGATCGCGACTGCTCTGCCGCGGCTCGGTTCCGAAGCGAAGCTTGGAAGTTTGGGTACTCTGGTAACATTCAGTGACTCCTGGCTTACCCACTAATCATTCGACGTTCTGACGTCCCCGCATGCTCTCGTGTCCTCCTATTCCTCAGGTTCTCATTGCTTTGCAGTTGCCCTCAACCGGACGTGGTAGCCGCTGTATGTTGCCTATTGAAAGGTTCCGCGCGCATGCGTCTGGCGTTTTATCTCGGTTTGTCGTTTACCTATTTTTTGTTAGCTGTATTCAAGTCAAATCGAATCTGAGTATTTTGAGCAATTTTCCTAAGCTTTTGGTTGTAGAATCCGTCTCATTCATTGGGACAATTTACTTCGTTCGCTTCCGTATGTTTCAATGCCAACATAATGACCTAAACCCTGAGACGCGGATATATCAAATCGTCTTGTTCGTCATTTTATTTCTCCGTGTCTCAGGGTTTAGATTCTTTATACGCTCGAAGGTAATACAGTGTGTCCTATCTATCTACCTTGATTTTATTGTGTTGTAATGTTCTCAAAACGAATTGACGTATAGAAAAGAACAAGATACTGAAACTCGAAAAAAAGTTTTCTTTTTTTTAAAAGGGTTTTACAAAATTATGTTGTTCAGTATAAGTCTAACATATCTGTTTTGAACTGACACAATTAAACCTCGAGAGTTATTTGGCATCATTTTATAAACTGTAAACCAAATATTACAGAAATGTCCATCGGTGGATTCTTAGGGAGTCCGATAGCATCACCCTCGAGAAACGCCACACACGTTTCTCTTTGAAAATCGCTGACGCTGACCCTTTCACTTTCTCTTTTCACTTCCTCTTTTGGCTTTCTCTTTTTGCTTCTTCTCTTTTTTGCTGCCTCTTTTTGGCCTCGTTACGGGGTCAGTGTTAGCGGTTCCCAAAGGGGCATGTGTGTGGCGTTTCTCAAGGGTCATGCAAACGCAATCCCCAAAAATACACCAATGATCTTCCTGTAATTTTTTGTCACCCCTTTTTTTTAAACTTTGCCTGTCAGAATACTTCGACGTCCTTAGATACGGTTATACATATCACTCGTGAAAAGAACCACATCCTTACCACTCGTGGAGGGAACCGCATCCCACACATCACAGTCCACGGACCGCTACTTCGAAAACCCAGAGCGAAGAACATCGGGCGACGGCAGTGCGGCAACCGAGCACGCCTGCGTACCACAGCGCCGAGACGCAACACATCCTAGATAAAAAAAAAAGCCTCGCTGAGGCAGCACTCGTTTCCAATCTGTGCCCAGCGTTGGCCTCCTCTGATGAGGCCATCTCATTCAGCACTACGGTTTTGTTATCTAGGAGGAGTTGCGCGGCGCCACCTCTTCTTTGGCTCCGCGCCAGCTGTGCGCGTGATTTCGACGAATACGAAAGGGCTCGTTTTGACGATAACCCGACGTGTCTGTCACTTTGTCAGCACCGGGGAGAGAGGGAGAGGTTGGCGCGTGCTGATGTCAGCGCTTCGGACCAATGAGAGCGTCGCATGCTTCACCCTCTCGCCCTCCTCTCTCTCTCTCCGGCGTTGAGAACTGAGGCACCACCGGGGTTTCGTCAAACCGAGCATTCTAATGCTAATGCATTAAAACGAACAAACCTTTAATTGAATACATGTATTTTTACTTCAGAGTGAACTACACTGTGTGTACCCATGTTGAAACGACAGACCCATACTGCATACCAAATGTTATTCGTGCTGCAAGATGTACAAGTAAGTTAGAAAAATTGCATTAGACCAGAAAACGTGCATGGGATTACGTAGATCTAATTTTTGAGCATCTGAACAACTACATTTTGAAAAGCTTCAGTTTACTCCTGCAGAAAATGTAAAGCAGAAAGAAACCTAGGCGTGCGTGCTCGAGAAAGAGTCGCTCATGCTCGGTAGCCGTCACCAGAGATTTGGGAGGAACGTTATCGAAACGTTCGCGATTAGGAACTCGTTTATCAATAGAAAGTTTTAGTAGATCGTTCCGATGACTCCGATATCAATGCCCGATACTCCCTCGCCACCTTTGCGCATGCATTGTATTGTTATCGGGGGTATCGGAGGTATTGGAATGATCTACTCAAACTATGTAATGTACCATCACCCTCGCTAGCCCTTTCAGAGAGAAAGAGAGGTGGGTTTCTTGCGCCCGGAGCTTTCCGGTTTCGCTAAGCCAATTTTCACGACGGACCGAATAGCGATTTTCGTCCGCGGACCGTGTACCACGTGACCTTCACGTCACCGACTGCTGCGATCCGCACCTCGCCCGCGGACGCGCGGACTGATAAAGTCGAGCGCCTTTTTACTCGTTGATTTTTGCATAGAGTTATTACAATAAACGCTAGAGGCTCAGGTGGCGCTACTGTGCTGTTGCATTTTTAAGCAGACAGCAAGCAGTCAGAAATTGACTTCCGGTAATGCATTTCTATGGGAAAAAGCCAGTGCATTTTCTCTCTGCGCTCGATTATAAAATCAAATATCACGAATAATTTGTACGCACTAGGCACATTCGAACATTTCTCAGTCACGCAGACGAAATAATTGGTCAGTTACGGCTCTTTTATTTGAAATTCGTGGCATGAAAAACTGTGTTAAAACCGCTTCGCACGTGTATTTATGTGCACTGTCAGACACTGTTAGCGCGAACACGGCGTCGACGCTTTCCAGCATGGGGGATATGCGTGCCAAACGAACGAAGGACTCGTGGAAGACCAAGAGAGACGGCAAGAACTACGCAGTAACACTGAATAAGTAACTCCTTGTGCTTGCAGACGATCAAAATAAATTGAAAGTCACGTAATATAGTCCGATTTGCAATAAATAAGTACTGCTTTATTCTTTCTGCTCATGAATATGTGGGAAGATGCTTGTTCTGGGTTCAAATTATCACCCGCACGCTCCAAATCTTTGCAAATAGAGAGCAGCCAGAGAACAGGTGCCCGATAAAAACTGCCCGACATAGTAAATAATAAGAAAACACATCTTTAGTAGCCCACGTACTTTATTCTTTGCGTTTCGAACGTTTTTTTAACCGCTCGTAAAGATGCACGACGGGGTCATTTTCATATAGTGGCAGGACGGGCATATTAACAATATATAAGCACCAACAGAATGCTGGCGAACTTTGAGCACACTCTACATTCCTTTCGATAGTTATTTTGCTTAGAATCGTCACTCGTTTCTACATACCTGCCATGGAACATAGGTTTGGGCTTGAAATATAGCGAAGTTTAACATCGTTCAGTGGTAAAGAAAAAAATGCTGTAACTAAAACAATGACACTTTCACCATATTAATAAAGGTACATACTATCCGGTACAACCGAAATAACAAAAGTTATTCATGTTATTTTCCGGCGAAGAGACAAAATTCACGCTCGTTTTCTTATAGGAATACACAGGAAGACTGGAAAAGTAAACTGCATGCTGCCTGCTTATTTGCAGCCGGAAGTCCCGTAGACACTAGCATCAGCTGAGCCTCTAGCGTTTATTGTAATAACTCTATGGATTCTTGTCGGGAGATTGACGTGAAAACCATTTAGTCTGGCAACGATACAGTGTTTTCTTCTTTTTTTTTTTCGTTTTCTAACGATTACAACAAAAATTGCGTATCTTTGTGCTTTGTGCGTTCGCTGGTTCATTTTGTCGTGCGATTCTTGGTTCCGCCCGTGAAACAAACCCCAGAAACTTTGTGCCGCTGACGCGACGCAGGTTCCAGTACTCCTTCGGGTCCGTGTCAAGAATATCCCGTCAAAACTCGCCTAGCACGCCGCGATAATTCTTGCACGTCCAATCAGTCTTTCACAGAGCAAGACCTTTCTTGTGACTGTGGTGTACTTGAGTGTTGTGCTCGAGCGTGGAATGCGTGGTTTCATCTCCAAACGCCCCTCCGCGAGCCCAGAACTTCGTCGCTCCTGCGCCGATGCCTTTTCGAGCAGGACCATGCCTGTGTCACTGTCATGCCTTGGGTTAGTAAAGCTAGTGGCGCCTCGCGCGAAGCCTATCACAGTGTTCGGTCTCGACCTGTACCATGGGGTTCAAATGAAATGCGACCAGTGACGGAACTTCAAGCTCACTCCTGGCGCAGCTTCCAAGCATAGGTTGTGCTTGGCGAGTTTCAAACACATCGTAGTAGGACGCACAACCTACAGCGCCCTACTCCGATGTGACTGAACTTTGCCAAGCCCAACCCAAGCTTGGAAGCTGCACCGGTAGTGGGCTCCAAGTTCTGTCACGGTTCCTTCACATTTCATTCGAACCCGACGGTACGTAACAGCGGCGCACGATTATTTATTTCTGTAGCAAACGACGATTTCTCTCTTGGACAACGGTGCCGCTACGGTGCGATGTTGGAGTTAACGCGGCACTCTGGGGTGGCGAGCAGGTTCGGTCCGTCCTCGGTGGCGTCTGCTCATCGTCTCCCTCGTGTGGATGCGTTTAGGAGACGGACGAAGCGCGGACATGGTCGCCCCGTGATCAATTCGTCTGCGGATCAGTCCGTCGCGTAAATCGGCCATAAGGGGGGAGAGATAAAGGGGAGGGTATGAGCAGGGCCTTCTGGCCCAGCTCATACCCTTTCCTCTTCTTAAAAAGCGTGTAGGAACCGGCGATGGTACGCCATGGAAATCAAAGATGTTGTGAGTTGAATGAATGCACCCTCTGTATCTCGCTCTCTTTCTGTTTTATTCTTTCTGCTAGAACACGCTCGTTACAAATATAGGCTTCAGTTTGAGTATTGCTTGTATATAATTCGTATACAATGCAGACACAGCCTAAAATACGTATTGAAAAAATACAAAAGCAACATAAAAATTGCATTACTTTATAACAAGTCATAAGATAGAAGATACTTAAATTTTCTTACTGCAGAATTTTACACGTGCAAGATGGAAGAAACTTAACCTTTC